>CANUEY010125701.1:0-77127 GCA_948099555.1 Croton setiger
AAAATTTATCTTTTTTTCAAGCACTTAACACTGCAAAAATCAATTCTGTAGGTAAAAAAAAGATATGGGTTTTAATAATTAAATAAAAATTAAAACTTCCCCCCCCCCCCCCTTTTTTTTTTTTTTTAAAGTTCAATTTCAGGTGCTTTCTCAAATGAAATCAAAAATTTAAAATAACAAAAAACTTTTGCAACTTAAAAATACGAATAATATCATCAAATTAAGGGTAATTATTTTTGGTTTACTGATATTTGACATAATGTACTCTGGGCCCCCTCTTTTTTTTTTTTTTCTTAAAGTTGCTGGTGGAAGTGTGAGAGAAGTTCAATTCCAGGTACTTTCTCAAATGAAATCAAAAATTTAAAATAACAAAAAACTTTTGCAACTTGAAAATACGAATAATATCATCAAATTAAGGGGTAATTATTTTTGGTTCACTGAGATTTGGCATAATGTACTCTGGAGTCCTTCTATTTTGGAAATTGTATCATCGGGTCCCTTAGATTTGAAATATTATACTATCAGATTCTTCCATCCAGAATGGAAGTTAAGTTTCTGTTAAATTGATTGAAAATGACATTTTTACCCTTTTATATATTAAACATAAACCTAAACCTAAACATTTTCATTTTCCAGCCGCTTCCTCCTTCTTCTTTCTTCATTTTTTGTCCCAGTGCTTTAGATATGGTGTTTTGGTCCCGAAACTACTGGACCTACTTTGCCTTTGCGTTTGAAGGCTTTGTGACGAAGATGATGATTATGGATGGATTTTGATTTGTTTCAGTTTGGTTGAAAGACAAAAGGAAGCAAAACTCGTAATCAAACGGAAGACGAAAAGAGAGAACGCCGCCACCACCATCTTATTCATTTAAGTTTTCTAGGGTTTTCTGTTTGTATGAATTAAGGGAAATCCCAATTTAGGGTTCTTGTTATAAATTGGGGGCTTTAGTTTAGGAATTTAGGAATTTTTCTTTCTGTAAATTGGGATTGAGAACATTCAAACTGTAAAGATTCTGGAATAATTTTAATAAGAAATTGAACTATGATTCTGAGGTTATTTTCTATTTTGATTTCAGTTCTTTGTTTTATTTTTATTTTTGTTTGAATATGGATCAAATTGTTTGGGAACCAGATTGAAAATCTGGAATTTAATAAGCATTTTGATGTATAAAATCATGCGTTACCATTTCTTTTTTGTAAGCCGTTTCTGGACGGAAAGACCCAAATCTCACGGACCTAAAAATAATTACCCATCAAATTAATGTATTAAATTTATTAATAATAATATTATTATTATTAATTTTTTTATGTAAATTATTAATAATATTATATATAATTAATAATAACAATAATAATATTATTATTACTAATATTAAATTATTATTATTATTATTATTATTATTATTATTATTATAAGAAACCACTGAAATAGGACTCTAATTGCCAGAATTCTCTCAATTGTCTGATTTCTTCTCGAAAGTTTTGAAATGGAAAACGGAAGAAACAACATTTTGTTGCCAATTGCGAAATTCACCTTTCGCAATTTCAACTTGCGAAACGTCAGGAGAGAGAAGCGTTTCCATCTCTTACTGAACGGTCATCTTCACATTTCTAATTTGTGAAACTCTGGACAGAGACACGTGACATGCAGTGATTATTTTCGGTAAAAATATCTGAATATAATTTCACATTTTGTGTAACATACGTGACAATAATTATGTTATGTGTATCTCTGCTGTCGGTTGAGAAAATTAACGACATCATTACTTTAATTAATCATATAGTAATTTCTTATTTAGCGTTTTTTTGCAATTTCAAATTTTCATATTTTTGACTTGCAAATTTAAATTGTGTGGGGTTTAATATAGTTAATTTTTGGATAATTAAACCTCATTTTCATACCAGTATCTCACAACCCAGCTGTTGGAGAAACCCAATCTACTGGATCATTAAAACAGAGAAAAGCAAGTGAATTTCAGTTTTGAAGGAAATGAACTCCAAAATAAAGAAAAGAATGTTATGTCAAATTAGAGCACATGCAAGAAGAAATTGTTCTGTTTCTGTATTTGGCTTCATTTGCGTCATGGGTTTTTGAGCTTCAATAAAGAGAGACAGAGAAAAGAGAAGAAGAGGCTTTTTTAATAATTAAAGAAGAGGAAAGAAAATTACTAGTATTAGTAATAGAGAAACAGAAAGTATCTGAAATAATGGCCATGAATCTCCTCTCTTGCATCTGATTTTGATGAGTCCACTGATTCTGCTCACAAATAATCAACAAAAGCTAACCTTATTTACATAATTACATTAGAAATTCTACCTTTCTCCATTTAAGAATTGGAGGAGTGATGACGTTGGTGGGAGCTATTTGACCGTTGGTTGGATTACAATTGTGGAATTCCCAAAATACCCTTCTCTCATGCCAACTTTTATGAAATATTTTCCTCAAAGTTACAATCCGTACGGAATGGATATTCTATTGATTTTGCTGAGGAGGCTAAGCTTCCACTACTGTAGGCTTAATTAAAATAAAATTGAATGGACTCACTTGTAATTACATATATTTTCTTTCTTTTTTTCTAAAAAAAAAATGGACTTATATTCTATTTTTGGACCATGACAGTGATACATCAATGATCTACAACTGAAAAAAAAAAAGACAATGATCCATCGTATCGTACAACTCTGATAAATACATTGTACAAAGCTTCATTATTAAAAATATTATAATTATTACTCGTTTAAGACATTATTTAATTCACTTTGTTTTATGTTTTCAAAAGCTAAAGTGTTAGCATTTAGAAAACTAATTGTAGGTTAAATTAGTTTATAAAATATAACATTAAAACACTAAAAGTAAATAATTCTAAATAAAAATAATCATAAAATAACAATTATACATATTTATAATTAAAAAAATGCAATGCTTTTGAGAAATTACTTTTAATTTTTCACATAAGCAACAAAACCAATCATATTATATATAATTTTCAGTTAGTTATTGATTTTGTAAGTATAACAAAATTAGTGTGAAAGGGAAATTTATTTAACTGAATAGTACAACCGGTCCTTGCATATATATAATAATTATAATACAAGAAAAAATGATAAATAATTACATTTTAGTACACTAATAGTAAGTTTGGTAAACATGATCAGTTTTCATAATTATGTAGATAAGGTTTTAATATCATTAGATTAATTTTTATTTCCTTTCCTTTCCTTTAATGATTTTTTCTTAATTTGACTAATAATAATAGTGGGTTAATGTTTGAATCATATGGATATTAATAAAGAAAATAAGGAAAATTTGTTTATCATGGTATTCGATTATCATGTGGGTATTTATTAGGATTAGGATAATTATCAATATTATAATAAATCTGATTAGTGGTTTATATAATATAAATAATATGTGATAAGATGATTAAGATTATACATAAGAAAAAAAGTTAGTTAGCTAATAACAATATTTAATTAAATAAAGAAGTCTTATCTTTAGCTGAAGTTGAAGGATAGAGAGGTTGAGATTGACTTGAAGAAAATAAAATTAGTTACTTAATTTAACTTTTTAATGTAAGTAGATAGTGAGTTTTTTCCTAATTAATGTGAATTTTCCTAATTAGTGAAAATTTAGAGGTTATTTTCTAAACTTATAAGGAGAACAAATCTCCTTACACATAATTTTTTAGTTTATTAATTATTATATGATATGTTTATCTAAATTTAATTTTAGTAGTTTTTCTTTTTATAACGAGTTTTTTTAAATAAAATAAAAAATAAAAGCAGCAAATTGAAGTCTTTCAAAAAAAAAAAAAAAGCAGAAATAAGAGGTGACTGATTTTAACTATGACCCTTCAAAGTTAAATAAAATAAATAAATATATAAAGGATTAGAAAAAATATTTTGAGAAATGTCTAAAATAACCTTAAATCTAAACCTAACATATCAATAAATAATATTAAAAATTAATTAGCATAAATTTCAAATTAAAATATTAATTCATTTAGTTCAATTTTTAAATTAATTATATTAAGTTGGTTTGGTTATAAAATTCGGAGTGATTAAACAATAACCACAACCACAACCACATGCACATTTTAGGCTGATAGGGTTAATTTATTAAGGGACACTTATTAAAGAGTGTAGTGAGTGAGCAGTATATTTTTTATTTTTTTATTTCAGGATTTTGGTCTTATATATATATATATATATATAAAATAAAATTAAATAAAGACAATACGCAAAGACAAACTGATATGCATGGTCCAATTAAACTAAATTTTAAATACAATTTATGAGATTTTGGAATTATGTTTTTCGTCTTTTAGATATATTATTTTTTTATTTTATAATTAGATAATTTTAGTTATGTAAAATTAATTTAAATAAGGACAATGTATTTAATATGGCCTTAGGCTAGGCATGGCGTCAACATCAACTATAATAATGTCCCAATAACTTATCCATTTTATATATAACAATTACATCTTCATATTCCCATGCAACTTCGCTTTCTAATAAAAGTTTGTATAAATTAAATATTTATAATTTTGTCTCATTACTGATTTTTAGGTAATAATTATAAAATTCACAATATTACATATTTATAATCTAATAATTGAAGAATAATGCAATACAGTAAGAAAATATTTAATAATTATATAAAAATTGAGTGCTTAAATTATAATATTATAAATTTCCCATATAATATATATTTTTATTTTCCATGGACCCCCGTAAAAAACACAAAAGCAAACTGGGAATAATTAATTTCAACAGTACTTCGTAATTACTCATTGCGGTAAAAAAAAAAGGTAAAAAAAAAGACTGATTGTGGTAAATAAATGGAAGGAAGGATATTAATTGAGTGGTCCATTTGAAACAAGCAATAGATTCAGAATCTCTAAGAGAAACCAACCTCTCCCTTATATGCTATTAATATGCTTTTGTTTTGTAAGTAGGTGTAGACTTGGCCACAGCCTAATCACCAGACTTCATCCCTTCTGGACCGCTTTTTACCTCATCCATTTTATAATATTTTTCATAATTTAATTTAATTAATTTATCAATTTGTTTCATTTATAAAATAAATTTTAAATTAAATTTAAAATGATTCAATTTAAATTTTAAAATTTTCAAAGGTTCAATTAAAGTTTTACGGTGAGTTCAGGAGTTAATTCATAATATTTATAATTTAATTAGACGGAGAGATCTAATTGAAAAGATTTAAAAATTCCGAAGAATCCAATTGTATGTACTCCATAATTTCAAAGGGACCAAAATATAATTTACAGAAATTATAATTCGGAAAGGCTAAAATTGAAAAGGATTCACAGTTTTTTGATAGACTCAATTGCATAAATTTATAACTTTAAGGACCAATTTGTAATTTTATAAAATTTAGGTACCTAGGATGAAAAATACCTCAAAACACAAACTAAGCTGCTGTTTTGATCTCCTTCAACCCCGTGCCCCTCTGCAGCGAGGGTTATTGTTCATGTGAATAGTAACCTCGATTTCATGTGGTTTTCTCCCTTTTTTGGGCCTCCTTTTGATGTCAGTGACCTTCCTAACTCCATCAGAACCTTCCCCGACGATCCATGGTAGTTCTTCCATCTTTTCTCTTTTTCTTCTTCCCCTGTTTCTGTTCTCTCTCTTTTCCTTTTTCGTTTTCACTTTTCTCTCCTTCCTTTTATGTTCTTTTACTTCCTCGTAGGTTTAAGAACACCTCTTTTTTTTTTCTCTCTTCTTTTCCTTTCTTTTCTTTCTTTTTCTTTTCCTCTGTTTTCTGATTTGATTTCGTGTGCTGTTTTTGCTTCTTTTCTCTCTCTCTCTTATTCTATCTTTCCTTTCTACCAATCTTAATCTATAACCCATTCCCAACCAATTTAAATACTAAGTTTTGTTTCTTCCTTTGAGTAAGTCTATTATTCTTATTTTTTTCAGCATTGAGTTTATTTTTCAAATTGAAATATAAAGTGAATCTATTTTAATATATTTCTTTAGAATATTCCTTCATTGGTAGTCTCTAACTCTATCAACTTTCATTTAGGCCCATATTTTGCCCAGTCCAGCTATAACTTTTGTTCTACATGAAGCTTAAAAAATCCAACTTCAATAAACCAATATAATATTATGAACAAATCTGCACAGATTAATCCCAAATTTAATAAATTCAATTAATTTCTAAATGTTTAATTTACAAATTTTACTTTCACTTTTGTAAGTCAAAAAAAAAAAAGTTAGCTTTTGCCTATAAAGTTGCGCTGCCAATGGCTGTAGAGCTTAGTTTGTTCATCAATATCCCTAATTCTTATAATTTTTCAAAAATTTAAGCAAATGACAACTATCTTGTGACATTGATTCTTGTATTTTTAAAATATAAAATTAATATTTACGTAGTCATCAATATTTAAATTTATTTTTTATATACCATAAATATGTAATTTCATTATCATTAGTTTTATATCCCTAATTCTTTTTTACATATTATTGGTATATAAATTGATTTTGTTTATGACAGTTACTATTATAATTCTAGATTATTTTACATATCAATTAGTATGTAAATTGAATGTTACATATCATCAGTATGCAGATTGATTATTTATGACAATTACTTTTATACCACTAATTTTTTCATATACCAATTAGTATGTAATTATATACCGTAAATATGTAAATTGATTTTTTATGACAATTATTCTTAACTCCTATTTTATTTTTACGTACGAATAAGTATATAAGTTAATTTTTTACACACCATTAATATGTTAATTAATTATTTGTTTATATTAATTTATATGTGAATAGTATATAAATCATTATATAAATTAAATTTTATCTATCCATAATTATATAAATTTTTTATATTTAATGTTTAAAGAACCAATCTTTAGAACATAATTATCCATAATTACATATATTTTTTGTGGGAATATTGCTTCTAGCCAATCCTCATCAATGGCGTCGTCGTCGTTGTCTCTGCTATAATCATCCATTATTTGTAGCCAATAATCAAGGCCGGTGAAATAATCGTCATTGTTGTCCATCGATGCAAAGAATTAAAACACAGAACAATTAATTAGGAACAAAAAAATAAGAATTTTTTGGTTATCCTTAAAAATTAAATTTCTAAAAAACCTAATTTATGGAGAAATTAATTATCAACATAAAACATAAAATATTGATTCTGTTAAAAACTACAACCTCTTCAATAATTAATGCTGTTCAAATTTCTATAAATTTGAACCTAGATTCTATAAATTTCTAACCCTAGATTCTATAAATTTCTAAAAATAGATTCTATAAATTTCTAACCCTAGATTCTATAAATTTCTAAAATTTAAAACCATAATAAACAACAGATAAACAAAAACCCTAAAAAATCAAGATTCGAGATTATTCAAGACTGATGATGAAGAATCAATCGGCATTTTATACCGACAAAGTGGACAGGTATGATTGTTCTTCAACCACTCCATAATACAGTGTTGATGGAAGACATGCAAGCATGGCAACTCCTTTCCTTCACTTCCAATCAACATTTCTTCCAAGCAGATTGAACAATTCGTATCCTTTTCTTCAATTTCCACTTTCTTCAACTTCTCAACTGATTCTTGGCTTGCCGGAGTTGCTTTCGGAAAATAATCATCAAAGCTAGTAGTCAGTGACAACTCCAGAGACGCAAATAAATCTTCTTGTTCATCATAATTATCGTTTTCCATCAGCACCGGTGAGAAATCGAGAACTTCGCTGCCGCCATACCCTCTGCCATGATCATTATTTTCTGATTCTTGTAACACGTGTAGCAATTGATCAAGGTCGAAGCGGTTGTGAATAGTTATCATCGTTTCCTGGGCAGTAGCATCAGGTTCAGATGCAAGTATAACGCTGTTTAGCCAGTAATCAAGATCGATTATGTCGTCGTCGTTCTCCATTACTACATAGAATTGAAGAACGCAGAACTGAAAAAGGAAGAATAAGCAGTGGATGATCCCATTCCCATATTTATACTTTTCTTCCGTCACATAATCTCATTAGGATTTGGATTTAGAAAGGATTCAAATTTTAAACCCGCGTTTTTATACATAAAACACGTATTTTTAGATTCGATTTTTTTAATTAACTTAACTCTAGAGTACATGAACTGATTAATCAAAGCATTAGGTTGAGTAAGCCGCTGCAATTTACAAATAGTTAGTGCCATACAGCGATATTCTGCTTCGACAAAAGAACAACTTACTGCGGACTACTTCTTTGCTTTCCAAGAAATAACAGAATTACTTAAGAAAATATAATAGCTGAAAAGGGACCGATGACTTTGTGGACAGACAACCCAATCCTCATCACAATATGCCTTTAAAACAAGAGAACTAGTAGCAGAATAAAACAGACTTGTATTGAGACACCCTTTGAGATCCTTGATCACATGCAAAGTTGCCTTTAAGTGACAATCGGTAAGATTTTGCATATGAATATTAAGTTGTTGGACTGCAAACGTAATATCAAGTCTAGTTAGGCTCAAGTATAGTAGTTTACCCACTAAACTCCTATATTGATCTGGATTGTCTAATAGAGTAACCTAATCTGACTGTAACTTAACACCTTGGATTAAAGGAGTGAGAACCGACTTGGCATCTTGAAGACCAATAGCTTGTATTAAGTCAAGTATGTACTTCTGTTGTGTAATTTGTATCCCATTAACGGAACGGGCTACTTCCAGCTCTAAGAAAAACTTGGCATAACCAAGGTTTTCAAGCCCAAAAAAGAGTGTGAGAAGTAATTCAAGGACTCTCGCTAGAATTTTTTTTTCCGAAGAACACTAAGCCCCATAAATCATTTTTTATGGCACCTAGTGGGGGCAATTGTGAATACTTAAAATTTTGGCTATCTTTTGCATGTGATGTCTATTTTAGGCCTAGGATAGCAACTTTGAAAAGTGGGACAGAGGCCATAGGACAATCGCAAAGTTTATTCCAAAATTCTTTGGTTTAGGGGGTTAAATCGATAAATCATATTTGCAGGTGCTCTAGAACCTACTTTTTTGCACTGGTAATCATTTACATTTATTAGGAATATGTGATCAGAAAATTCCAGAAAAAGCTGCAGAACGATCAGAAAAATAGTTTGAATTGGAAAAATCAAATTTGTCGGACACGCTCGCCCCGGTGCCAAACGCGCACTACCCGTCCACACGCCCGATTTAAATTGGACAACTTCTTCACAGAAAATGGTGCTCTTAGTATCTACTCTCCTTCTCTCTAGAATAAACTATCTCCTATTTGGAAAACGGTTGGGGGGTTCGGCAGATTCTGAAACTTGTGTTACTAAAAGACGGTTTCAGAGGGATATTAAGAGATGGTAAATCAATTAAATTCTGAAGGATGTTTAGATATTAGGGACCCCCTTTATCCCTTGCCTATTCTAGACCATACATTTGGTCATGGAAAAGACCTCTTTGCCCATCACAAACCTCTATCTTCTCTGCTCTCATTTCTGACTTATCTGGAATTTTTCCTATAACTAAAGGGCTTTTTACTTTGCTGGAATTATATTTTAAAAATAGGAATTGAAAAATAAATATATGATTGATATATTGCTAATATATTATAAAGTCATAATATTAAGAATAAAACACCCAAATGGAAATAATTCTTACTAAATATTTTAAAATCATTTATGATATTAGCTAAAAAATAGTATTTATTATTATTATAATAACTATTCATAACGTATATGTTTACACGGTTAGTATTTTGAAATTTAAATACATAAATATTTGTTTCATACTAGTATATCCGTTTTTTTGGCAATATATTAACTATTCATAACGTAAATATTTACACGATTAGTATTTTAAAATTTAAATACATAAGAAATATTTGTTTCATATTAATATATCCGTTTTTTTTGCAATATATTAACTATTCATAACGTACATGTTTACACAGTTAGTATTTTGAAATTTAAATACATAATAAATATTTGTTTCATACTAATATATCTGTTTTTTTTGCAATATATTAACTATTCATAACGTAAATATTTACACGGTTAGTATTTTGAAATTTAAATACATAAATATTTGTTTCATACTAATATATCCCTTTTTTTGGCAATATATTAACTATTCATAACGTACATGTTTACACGGTTAGTATTTTGAATTTTCAATACATAAGAAATATTTGTTTCATAGTAATATATCCGTTTTTTTGGCAATATATTAATATGTCCGTTGAGATTTTTAGTTGTCTCATACTATTATATCCGTTTTTTTGTCCGTTGAGATTTTTAGCTGTCTCATACTATTATATCATTTTTTTAGCATCTATCAACGTATCTTTTTTTTTCACTTCGGTATAAATACCCACTATGTAATAGCGAAAATCTCAATAACAATAGACTTCACTTTCACAATTTCAAAATCTTATATCGACTTTTCTCAAAAGATATTTAGAGTTTTTTCCGATTTTAGATTTCAAAATTTGCTCTGAGAAAATATGTTCATCTACTTTATGTTTGAAACATCTCCTCTGGTATAGAATCAGTAAGGGATGCAGACCCAGAACAATGGGGGAATAATGGGCTCGTCCGACAAAGACAACGTGAAAATGAAAGATATAAGGTAATTGTTATTATTATTTATCCCATTATTATTAAAAATGAGTATAGAATTAAAATTTTGTTAATTAATTAATTAGTTAATTAATCACTAATAAACTATTTGAGTGTATATAGAATATTATCATAAGTAAACACATTTGTTGTACCCATCAATTGCGGAAGTTGATGACTTTGAACTGCATAATTCGATGAGAAGACAACGGAAAAAAAAAATGCAACGATTCAAATCTCATATGTAAGATTTATATATTTAGATGAGTTGTTAATTTAATTAAGGAAGTAATTGTAAATTATTATTGTTAATTGTTTTTGAAATTTACAATTCACAATTACTTTCTTAATTAAACAAACAACAAGTTTAAATATATAAATCTTACATATAATTTTTTTATTGTCTTCTCATTGGACCAAGACGAATTCCATGCCGTTCAAAGTCATTAATTTCCACAATCGATCAGCACAATAGATGCCTGTACTTATGATAATACTATATATATATACTCAAATATTTTATTAGTGATTAAGTAACTAATTAGTTAATTAACAAAATTTTAACTTTATAATCATTTTTAATAATAATAATAATAATAATTACCTTATGGAATCTTCCATTTTGGCGTCGTCTTGATTGGACAAGCCAATTATTCCGTCATTATTCTAGGTTTGTCTCTCATACTTGAAACTCGAAGTATAGATGAGTAAGCAACTTTCTTAGAGTGAGATAAGAAAGTATTATAGCGGTAGGTCTTTGTAAACTGTTTATGAGTTTATGAGCTATGTTAAATTTAAAGGGTGGATATTTTTTAAAATTTAAAATTCATTGTTTACTTTTTGGTTACATTACTTTTTTTCACTTTTAAAAGAGATTAAATAGTGGAATATTTGACTTTATGTTAACTAGAATGGTTCCGCGGAATCACTATAAAATCTTCGCTGGAATTCTTTTATCCCCTCTAAAATCTCCATTTTTATATGGCATTGTCTTTACAGTAAATTGCCCACCAAAAGCAATCTCCTTATCAGAGGAATTCTCACTATGGATTCAGATGTTTGCTGTTCTACTTGTGGTGTTTTTTGTGAAAATATTGACCATGTTGTTCTTAACTGCATTCATGTAAGGAAAATACAGTTGGGTATATTGTCTTGGTGGGGAGTGCAGACTCCTTTGCATCAAAATATTGCATCCTTTGTGACGCAATGAGATTCAATTTTCGTAGAAAAATGTCATTTTCGTTACTGCTTGGTATTTGTGGTGGGGAAGAAATAATCATATCTTTGAAGGGAAGTGGATGGAGTCTTCAAAGGTGGTAGATTTTAAATTGGTTAATTCCAATTTCAAGAATTCTTGTTTTTGAACTGCGAATTGGTTTCATTTTTCGATCTTAGTGCGTAATTCCATTAGCAGCTTGACAAAAGTTAACAAGGTAAGTAACCCACCTCTTTCTTGGTTCCCCTCTGCTATTGGGAAACCAGGATCGTCTGGCATGGAGGGTGATGGTGTGGTATTAGGAGTTTTTCCAAGAATCGTGGAATTCAAGACTCTAATTTTGTAGAGCTGCTGGCCATTATTTTTTCTTTGGACCTTTTATCCAACTCTGTTTACAAACACTGCCCATTAATCATAGAATCTTACTCAAGAAATCTTATTTCTTGGGTCCTCAACTACGACTCAAGACCATGGTCCTGGTGAAGATTTTTCAACTCTAGTTAAAGCTTTAACTGCATTGCCTCCACTTCATTTCATCCAATGCAGATCGAGACAAAACATATTGGTAGCATGGACACGTATTGTTGTTCTTCAACCAATGCACAATACAGATACAGTCTTGATGGAAGACATGCAAGCATGGCAACTTTTTTCCAATCAACATTTCTTCCAAGCAGATTGAACATTCCATATCCTTTCTTGAATTTCCTCTTTCTTCAACTTCTCAATGGATTCTTGGCTCGCGGGAGTTGCCGTCGCAGAATAATCATTAGCATTAGCGGTTGCTAGTTAGTACTATCTCCAAATACTCAAAGAAATCTCCGCCCTCAACGTAATCATTACTTTCTATCACGACTGTTGAAATTTCTTCCAACGGACTATTTATGTCTAGCCAATATTGAAGAGCTTCGTCTAGAACTTCGCCGCCGCCGTTCTGTCTGCGGTGATCATCATCTCCGGCCTCGATCACCGGTGAGAATTCTGGGAATGAAGGTGGAATGACAGGGTCTAACCAATAATCAAGAACATCACCATCATAATTATCATTTCTCATCACCATTGATGAGATTTCTTGAGGTGGCGCATTAGTTTCGATATCGTCGTCATATTCCATTTTGATACAGAGGAACATACAAGAATGAAGAAGCAGTGGCCAGTGTGATAAAATTTCCAGTATTTTGATTCATATTTTTTTCTACTAATATAGGCTTGGTTTATCAAAGCATTATATTGATCTTCCTTATCTGCTTATGATTTTATTTTCATATATATTCTAGGTTATTAATTTATATATATAAATAAAATTAATTTTTTGCTGATATAAAAAATTCAACTTTTAATGTTTGTATTTGTTAACTTTTTAAATAATTGTTAGTTATCTGCCCAGTAATTTATACATCATTAACAACTAATTAATTTGTTAGTCAAATCACTAACAACTAATTAATTTGTTAGTCAAATCACTAACAACTAAATTAACCACTATGTAATCTTAAAAATATTAAATTGAAATCAGTACAAAAAGAAAGGCTTGACCTCCACTCCACATGTGAGCAACGTGTAAAATTAACAAATCTTATCCTATATATAGCGGGATAATCATGATTATTTATTAATTAATAAAATTAGTCAAATCACGATTCCATGAGAGCTGTAAAATTGTATACGTGGAAATATTCAATTATTTTGAATAAATGTAAAATTTTCAAAGAAAGGTATATATAATAATTGTTTTAATTGAGACATTAAATTATAATCTCATGTAAAAAATACAAAATAGATAATTAAAATTTTTTGTTTAATTATTACTTTTTATTTTAGCAAAGTAATTTAATGGTTTAATATAGTAATTCCTCAGTTGTTTGCAAATTAACAAAAATTACAATTCAGTCCCATTATTCTATATAATGAACTTGTGTTCTTATTTTTTATATTAATTATTTCCGAATTAACTTATGTTTTCATTAAAATTCCATCCATTAAAAATAAAAATAAAAAACTTTTTCGATAATTTTTTTTATCAAAATGACTATTCTATCATTTATGTTTTTAATTTATAAAATAAAGAAAAAATACTTTTAAAAATTTTAATATTACACTAAAAACTAGAAAAATAATTTTTTTTAATAAAAAATATCTAATTAAGAGTAAAATGATCATTTTAAAAAAATAACATAAAGAAAAAAATATGAAAGTACTCAAGTATTCAATGGAAAAGTAAGTTTTTTATACAAAATATTAATGAAAAAAAATATAAGAATGTAAGAGTTTAATTAGATAAAAATATTAGAAATACATATCGATTTAAAACATCATACCATCATAACTTACCACTATGACTAACTAAGTTAATTGGCTAATACTAACTTTTTAATATCAATAAGCTCAAACAAAGTAAGTTTATCCTGATTCATTTCACATATTATAAGTATTCTCATTTGTCAATGCACGTAATTCATAAATTTGTTAACCACATCATCATCATGACTTATGAGGAAATAAGCTAACTAAGTTAATTGGTTAGAACTAGTTTTTCAACATTGATAAACTCAAGTTTAAATAAGTCTATTCTGATCTACTTTCACATTTTACAAGTTCTAATTTTCACCGATTTTGTCAACGCATGCCTACCCAATTCATAAATTCGTTAACCATATTATCATGACTTATAAAAGTACAAGTTAACTAAATTAATTGGTTAATATTAGACTTTTAACATCAATAAGTCCAGAGCTAAGTAAGTCTATCCCAATTCATTTCACATATTATGGGTTATTATCTTCACCTATGCTGTTAATCAATTTATAAATTTGTTAAAAAGTACATGTTAATGACTAAAAAAAAATTGGTTACTTTAAAACCTATGAAACATTTATCTTTTCCATTATTTTTAACTCCAATCATATTTTTGAATATTAATAATTTCATAATTACATAGTAGTTATTTTTTTAGCAAGATAATTAAATAGTTATTATTCTACTAACCTTTGTGAAAAGCATCACTTGTTATTTTTGCACTCAAACCTTAAAAGCATAGAAAAAAACAAATGATAATAAACAATAGAAATTAATATTAGCATTAAGAAATAACCTATTTATGAAAAGCTATCACTTGTTATTTTTAATTAATTATTGTTAATTATTACTTTTTATTTTTTATAACCTATTTAGATGGAAAAAAATAGTTTGGGTCAACTATTAAATTGAGATTTGCATAATAATTTTTTAATATAAAAATGGGAATTAGTCATTTTTATTACCAAACCAAATTCTATCTTTAATTTTACCACCAAATCATTTTTATTGCCTCAGAGATAATCACAATTAGATAGGATATCATCATTTGATAACAACGTGCATTCTGATCGTCATAGGCAAAATTATGATAATAGCCTCTGGAACAAATGAGTTCCAAAAATTTTGTGTAAATACAATTATGTTTGCTAGACAAAAAAATCCACATATTCTACACCACATATTCAAAGTCCAATCAAACAATCAAGCAGGAGAAACAATCAAATAATCAAGCATGATATAGACAGTATAAACAGCATCTAGAGTGAGAAACAAAAAAAAAAAGAGCAGAAAAATTAAACAGCGGCACCTCAATGAAATCCATCAACGACAGATTCAGAAAAAAAAAAAGAGGAAACTGTAACATTGAATCATAGAGAATGAACAAAACAACTTACCTATAAAAATTCTAGAAGCTGTAGATTGATTCTGATTTTGCTGGGTACGGGTATTAGGGTTTCTTCTTTAATTTTGTTGCTGGGTACTTGAAATAGTAAGCAGTAGGTGACGAAATTGGTGGTGGTGGTGGTTGCTGGGTACTCCGACACAATGGTGGTGGTGCGGCTGAAAGTGAAAGAAGTGAGAGAACAGATGAGAAGAAAAGAAGAGACTGAGAGAGACGAAGAAGAGATGGATAGCAGCAACGGCAACAACAAACAAAGAAGCAGAAAGAGGAATTATGTTGGCCATTCAAAACGGCGACCTTTAACATATAACAATTTTGGTTTTTCGGTAACCGAAATAACCGAAAATTTTAGAAGTCCTAACCGAAAACCGAACTGATTTTTTCGGTTAACCGAACTGAAAAATCGTAAATCAAAAAACAATCGCATTTTCATTTAACCGAACCGAAAATGTGTCTACAAGTTATTGCACAAATCCAAGTATAAAATGGATTGTCATTTCAAGAATGGGCATCACATACAAGTGTAGGAGAAGAATTCACTCCCCCTTGTTCCATTATACTTTGAAATTTGAATAGTGCACATGGATTAGTACTAGTTAAGCTAAATTAGCACTAATTAACATGAGAAGCTCTTGCTCTCAATTAATAATTAACCGGATACGTTTAATTTCTCACTATAATTGGTAGAATGTCCTTTTACAAAATAATTGACTATTTGATCTCCATCAAATTTGATTTTGGCATACCATTTCTTTTGGTCAATTGCTTGAATACCACATACCATATTTTTTGTTCCTTTTTCTTTTCCCCTAATTTACTGCACCCTTATATTCTACAAAGTGATCAAAATGTTTGAAAATAACATATACTAATTAAGTGATTTTGATATATTATCTTGCTGAATTATTTGGGACTACAATTCAACTTTGTCATACTACGAAAATATTTGAACGTCTTTTTCAACATATATAGAAAAGCAATTAGTCTAACTAGAGGTGAGCATTCGTAACCGTTACCGATTACTGTTACCGAACGGTCGGTAATCGGTTAACTGATAAATTTTTTATTACTACTGATTACCGAATCTGTGAAAAACTATTGTAATTTCAAAACGGTCGGTAATCGATTAACTGATAAATTTTTTATCATTACCGATTACCGAATCTGTGAAAAACTATTGTAATTTCAGAACGTTATCGATCACCAAATGATATATATATATACAAAATGACGTAGTATTGAGGAGTCCAAATTCGGTAATTTTTTCAGTAATTCGGTAATTTTTTTTACCGAAAATTTTAAACTTCCCTACCGAATACCGACGGTTGTTACCGATTACCGATCAGTAAATTACCATTACCCGATTTTCGGTTATCGAATTGATTCGGTTCGGTAATTACCGAAATTTACTATCCACTAAACCTAACCCATGTTCAGAATCCTCAAACAATTAAACAATAAATCATAATATATAAACACAATAATTCTAACTCTTCTCCTCTGTCATAAGAATCTGACAACCAACTTTCCCTTTAATTATTTTTATAACTAATGAAGATTATAAATAATACTAATTAATTTAAAAGTATACTCAATTTGACCGGACATGACACGAGGGTATATAAATATGGGACCCTTTAGCTGCGAACTTCATTCATTGCTTCCTCTTCTTCTTATTCTTCTCTTTGTCAACTAAAAACTCTCTTAGAAAGATGGAGGGAGATGCTACTACTGCCATCATCACTAGGCCTCAATTTGTTTTGTTTGGATCTTCAATAGTTCAGTTCAGCTATGGGTGGAATGGTTATGGTGCTTCTCTTCACCACTTATATTCTCGAAAGGTACCTTTTTCTTTTCTCTTTTTACTAATAAAACACTTCATATAAATACTATGTCGTTTAACTATTCTTTACAAATAAAACGAGTTTTAGGTTGCGTTTGGCTCTAGTTTAATGGAAAGACTTACTTACTCTTGGTGTGTTATACCAAACCAATAGAAAATTTAGAAAAAAGTAAGGATATTTGTGACAATACATGAGAAAAGAAAGGTTAAAATTGGAATTGAAAAGTAAGCCATGGAGGACAAACCTCATCCTATTATACACCATTTATCCATACATATAAGTTTATTTTTATTTTATACCAATACAAATATTAATCTATTTACCAATTTTTTTAAATATTAATTATTCTTTTCAATTTTACCCTTACAATTAATAAAGGAAAAAGCGTTAAAAATATAAATAGTAAGAAAATATGGTGAAGAATGAAATATTTTTAACTATTATTTATATAAATTAATTATTTTTAAAAAAAAAATTAATAATGTGATTAAAATTTAATAAAATGTTGACAGGCAGATATCTTGCTGCGAGGATATGCGGGTTGGACTTCAGATGACGCGGTCAAAGTTCATGAACAAGTTTTTCCTAAAGTAAATACATATATTTATTTTATTTGGATTATAAACCCATTATATATTAAATTTTGTTTTGTTTTTCCTCTTTGAAGAACACTTCTCTGGCTATTATTTACTTCGGAGGCAATGATTCAGTGCACCCTCCCACAGAAGAAACTCCACGTGTACCAATTCCACGATACAAGAATAACATGAAGAGAATTGTTAAATATCTCCAGGTAATTAATTAATTAATTAATAATAAAATATAATCCTTTAAGATATTATTTTTTTATCAGCTTAATCGTGCAATTATGTACTAAATGCAGCTGTTAAACAATGAGATTCGCATAATTCTTCTGAGTGTTCCTCCTGTAAACGAAGATCGGATGTATGTGTTATTTCATTTAATCATATATATATTTTTATGTTTAAATGTAAAATATAATTTGGTTGTTAAATTAAATAGCCCTGAAGGCACGGGTCGAACGCTTAAAGGATGTGAAGAATATTCAGAAGCTTGTTTAGAAGTGAGTAGGGAAATGAAAGTCACAGGCATTGATCTGTTTAATGCAATCCAAAGGAAAGAAGATTGGTTAACGACTTGCTTTCTGTAAGTTAATTATTAGTATTTAAATATCTGTAGTAAGACTTGCTCACAGCGAGATGTATAATGTGGACAGTGAGGACGGAATCCATTTATCAGCAGAAGGGAGTAAAATAGTCGGGAATGAAATACTAAAAGCAATTGAAGAAGCAGATTGGAGACCGAGTCTGTATTGGAGGAGCATGCCAAATGAATTTGCAGGAATTTCAGCCTATGATCCTGCCAGCAACGGAGAAATCAGTTTAGACCAATACTATGATGGTCTGTTACAGGGAGCAAATCTTTAGACTCAGTTTGACAACATTCCAACAATAAATTATGTGTGTTACTATCCACGATTTTAATCTTCTTCATATTCAAATTAAATTGTCTTCTAAGCACAAAAATTTATATTTGTTTTCTTTAGATTCAAATTAAATTCCTGATGACTCATGGATCTTGATCCTGATTTACAATTTTAGTAGATAGATTATATCTTACTGTGCCATGAAGCTGGTTAATGGGGGGTAGTTTAATTCATCCTCCTAATATAAATATAGGGATGAAGCTGGTTAATGGGTGGTAGTTTAATTCATCCCGACGCATAAATATGTTTCTAACATTTAAAAAAAGTTTTTAGTTGTTACATTTGACCCATTATACATCTGAATTATCCAAAAGTGACATCTCGTGCTCTATATCATGTCACTTTAAGAATTTTTAGAAAACAGTTCTAGAAAATTACCAAAATTGTTATTCACTCTCCTTATGTCTCAAATTCCAACAATGGAAAATGGATTGATTGGATAACGCAAAATTGAACTTCCAATTCCGATGATGAAACATTCAAGTGAGTATATTAAATGAAAACTCTCACAGTTAAGATTCCAAATATATTTTCAAATCTATAATCACAACACCGTAAAACCTTGTTAATGAAAATGAAATTTTGAGTCATTTTGACTTATTTATCTGACCCATTTCAAACTCAACCCTCCAATTATTAATCATACAAAATATGAATATTAAAAATGAGAAGATATTATTGTAAGGAGTAAATTCTCTAATATTGATATATATTTGATTGTCAATTTTAAGCGAATTTTATGAGACTAAATAGTAAATTTTACACCCTAACAATTAGGTTTCAAGAAACTTGATCCATTATAAATTTTCTATAATTAAGAAAAATTAAATCAAAACCTTTAAAAGATGAAGTTTGAAAATTCAAGAACACCGTCTAGGCATTTGATAGCGACAAAGTGGACACGTATTACTATTCTTCAACCACTCAACGATGCAATTTTCATGGTAGATATGCAAACAAGGCAAACTCTTTGCTTTAGAACCCATCAACATTTTTTCCATGCAAACTACACAATTCAAATCTTGATTTCCATCAATTATCACTTCTTTCAATTTCTCAATTGATTTTTGGGTCGCCGGCTGAGCCACCGGTGCCGTTGGAACATCTTCCAGAATCATCATGTCTAAATAATCAATGAAATCTTGGTCATTGCCGCGGCCATAATAACCCTCCTCATCATTTTTGAGTATACTCTCTAGCCAAGATTCAATCTCTTCACTAATGTTTTGATTGTTATCCATTGTTAAAGAAGTGAAGAAAAAGGAAACTAAGTTAAATTATGAATATGGAAATTAGTAAGTGTTTTATCATGATAATTATTGAATTATTAACGGTAAAGTAACTAATTATTACACTGACTAAAACTTTTCCTATATAAACTAAATTTATTTATCAAATATATAAATACACTTTTTGAAAAAAAAAAAAATACAATAATAATTGTCGATTTTTCGAAAGAAGAATAACTATTTCTCATCATCATTTGGTGTGGCGATGTTTGTGGGTTCGACACTGGCGCTACTAGCAATGTTGCCAACGCCATCTCCTCCACCTGGTCCAGTTGCTTCATCTCCGAGTGTGCTGCTCATCCCCTCCAGGTTTTGTCAATTGGTTCAGCAAGTGTTTTTCTTTCTTTTTTTATTTTTCTTTTTAAACATAATAATAATAATAATAATAATAATAATAATAATAATAATAATAATAATAATAATTAGCTGAAACTTTTGTCGTCAGAAGATTTATTCATCATTGTCAGATGTGTAATCTTGATTGGATTCGAATTAGTCGGGTTAAAATTTCAGAGACTGAATGGGTTTAAAAAAAAATAATGTATAATTATAATATATATTTAAACTGAGGTTAAATATACAAGTTGACTATAACATAATTGTTAGACAAATACTTCAAATAATATAGGGATAAAATAGTAAATTACATTAAAATATATGGACAAAATATAATTTTCCATTCATGAATAAAACACTAATAGATGTTATCAAATATATATGGAGGGAGTAACTGACATTTGGTTCAAAAATATTTTGGCTCCTAATTACTGCCTTATTTTGGTGAAAGAATTAAATAAATAGCGGTTTTGAAATATAAAGATTATTAAATAGCATATTATTTCAAAAATTCATTAAATAGCAGATTTTTGGAATCTGTATTTTTTTTAATTTAAAATTATTTTTTTATATGAATATTAAATTTATATACTAACCGTTATATTAATTTTAAATTTATATATTGACAACTCTATAAATAAGTATTAAAATAAAACAAACAGTATGTAAAAATTGATATTTATATATGAAATTTATATACTGATCAGTATATAAATTACCATAAATATATATAAATTAATATATAAACAAAACAACTAATATGTAAATATTAAATTTAAGTACTGATCAATATATAATAAATTATTATAAATATATAATATGCAAATTTAGAATATAAGTATATAATATGCAAATTCAGAATATAAATATTAGTTTTATATACTAAAAATATATATATTACCACAAATATATATAAATAAATATATAAATAAACAAATAATATATAAAAATTGATATTTATATATTGATAACTATATAAATAATGGTTTTATATACTAACCATAATATATAAACTTTTATTAAATTATTTATTATTTATATATTTAAATCTAATTTTTAAAGAAGCAACAAAATCGTAAACAAACAATAAATATATAAATCAATATATTATCAAATAATTAATATGTAAAATTTATATACTTCTCATTATATAAATAATTATTTTTTTATATTTACCAATATATAAATCAATATATGTATATGAACATATATAAAATAAGATTTTATATACTGTTTACCATATAAATAATGGTTTTATATACTGGTCACTATATAAAATTTTCATCTCTTTCACAGGATTCTTCCGCCGTGGAAAGACCTTTTTGGTAATTTTTCAAAAATAACATTCCAGCAACTAAATAAAATAAATGAATATACCAAATTGAAAAATCTACAGAGATGAGTACAAATATGGTCTCAAAACTATCATCTGATCATCGTACAAGGATGAAAAATTCAAACAAAAATATTGGATACCCATATTAAAAACGGATCATCGGAAAATGATTGTCATATTCATCAAACTATATATTAAATCGAAGAGGGAGGAGAGAGAAGTCGGTTGGCGGTACCAAAATTACTAATTAGTTGCATGGATGGTGGTGACGATGAATTTAATTTAACGGCAATGGAAATTCACAATTTTTTCAACTTATATTTTTTATTTTTTATTTTTATTTAAAAAAATAAAAATAGATAAAAAATAAAAGGGAATAAAAGTAAACCTCCTAAATAGTATGCTATTTATTGAATTTAGCAAACTTCCAGCTATTTACTAACCACCAGACTTGAAAATCTGCTATATAGTAGCATTTCCCTATTTTGTTTTCCGTTATTTTATTTTCTTTATGATATATCCCTTCCATTCTATTATAAGTGTCTCAAGTTTTATTTATTTTTATTTCATAATAAGTGTCTCATTTTTAGATTATAAAATAATTACACAGTTATTTTTCTTTTAAAATTCTTGAAATATGAATAGATAATAGATTTTAAAAATTGAACAAATATTTAAATAAATAACAAATAAATTTTATATTTTTAAGATAATAACTAAATAAAAGATAGAGAGTATAATTATTTCCATTGCCTGTCAGCAGCTAGGGAACAATAAGTCAATAATCACAAGCTAATGAAAGATTAACTTACTTTGATTAGGATTGAAAAAAGGGATAGTAGTAAGTCATTTCAATCTAAGCATCATTCCAAATTTAGTACCCTACATATTACATTAAATTTAGCATATCCTTTTTTTTATATTATATTATTTTAGAAATAAATTCGGTTCATGTATGAAAATTTTTTATTCAATTATTTTTTATTTAAATATAATATTACTCAATCTAATAAAAAACTATGATTATTGGTAATGGATTTTTATTTATTTATTTATATATTCCGTCCATCATATTCATACGGACAAATGCTTATATTAACCAATAACAATGAGAACATTTTAAATAGTCATTTGTTTAAGATTAATATGAAATCATTTTTTTTTCCTTTAATTTTTGTTCAACTTTCATAATAATATTTTTTTTTTCATTTTTCCATTTTTTGTTAACTTTTATTAATTTTTATGTGTCATTTTTCTACTTTTTATTTAGGCTAATTTGATATATTTTATTTTTGTTTTTAATTTATTAATTTATGTAATCACATATAACTAAAACTTATAGATTTATTGAAGCAAAACAAAACTAAATATAAGAATGTTGAAGAAAAGGTTGTTTTCAGTTAAAACAATAAAAGAATTTAACTTGTGGTTTCTAAATGAATATCTCATAGGATTGTTAGGGTTTCACAAATTGGGAAATCAATCATCCAATAAATTTAATCCGTTATTTTCTTTTACATGAAAAATTAATCAATTGTCGATATGAATAAATTTCACATATTTTTACATGAAAAATTAATCGATTTAAATTTCATAAATTAGAGATGTTAAATTTTAATTTTTGATAAAATAATAAAAATTCCACCCGTGTTATTATAGATTATTAGGTTCAAACTTCACTTAAATCTCATTCTGTAATGAAATTAATTTTTTTTTTTTCAAACAATGAGATGAATATGTATTTGGTAAAAAAAGACAACAGAATTTCTAGGCACAGTGATTAATGAGGTAAAAAAATAAGTACTAAAAGTGAAAAATATGAATATTAATTAGTAGTCCAAAATTGACTAGTTTTTCAAAAATGAATTGAATTCCTATGCTTCGGAATTACAATATTTTCAATTCAAATTTTATGAAGAAAAAAAATAATATATTAATTAATATTGCCAATAAAGATGTTTTTTAGCTGGCTATTCAGTTTTGTTAGTTACTATGAGTTAGACACGACAAAATTATGCTAATTCAAATCCGAACCTTATCTTTTCAAAGTCCCATATAAAAGCCGGCTGCTTTTTATTTTATTTTATTTTAAATTAAGCACAGTTTGCTAAAGAGCAAGACCATATTTTATTATATTATATTATCAATTATTTATCATATTAAGAATGATAGAATAGAAAATGTAAAATATTGTAGAAACAATATGACATTTTTGGTGAAATAAAATTAAAATGTGACTTTTTTTAGTACAACAGATTAGTATTTTAGTATAAATTATATATAAAATAATATATATGAAAATAATATTATTTGAACCTATAATAATTATCCAATAATTCAAAATCACATTTTTATTTAATTTTGACCGTATATAAAATTTTCTCTAAGTCCATCAATGCACTGAAGTATTTTCACATGCTAATTTAATTTATTAATTTATAAAATATTTAATTCTCAGAAAACTATCAATTATTTTATACCTATAAATAGAATGAATTTTTTAAAAAATTAGTAACTGTAATCTAAAAAAATTTATGATCATTCACTGGTTTAGTTGCAATAATTTAATATTATTTACTTATAAAATAAATATAAGTAGTTATTTTTTAAAAAAAAAATCAATAGTCATTGTCACATTTAGAAAAAATAAAATATAATAATTACGTAGTAATTAAAAATGATTATGTTGTTCGTTATTAACTCAAATCCGGAAGATAACAAACGAATACCGAAACGACAAAGCTAGGAGGCGGGAACTCCACTCCAAATTTAGTGGGGGTGGGACCACAGCTCCAAATTATGTGGGGACCACATTTTTAAAAAAATAAACAAATTAAAATTAAATTAATTTTTTTTTTTTTAAAAAAAACAACGCTGTTTGATTTTCATTTTCCCGAACCATAACAGAAAAAAAATTCCTTATTTTCTTTTCTTTTCTTTCGTTTCTGAGAAACGGAAGGAAAAGAAAAGGGAAAAGGAAAAGGGATAATCAAATATCTATTTTTCTTAATATTTGGTTTAAATATTAATAATTGCAAATAGATAAAAGAAAATCCATCGATCTTAAGCTCAGCATTCTCTATTTCTCATTCAGCTGATCTCTGCATTTCCATTTGAAGAATTTTCGATTTCCTCGATATCCGTTTCAACACATTTTGCTGTTTTTTCACGATTTCTGGTCAGGTACGAGCTCACATTTTGTATTTAAATGTTTGTTTTGAAAGAAATTTAGGGATTTTGCTTGGATCTGTTTTTTTCTTTTCTTCATTGTGATTTTTGAATTCTGTTTCTGGAAAAATTTGGAGCTTATAGGGTTTTGTGCTGCTTGTTTTTCTTTGAATTAGTTATCCTACGTTTGTTTGATGAGAAAATGAAGGTAAAATTAGTTTTTGGTTGGATTTGTTCAGAACATAAAATAAAGTTCGAAAATAATAAAATAACATCATCTGAGTGAAAATGTGTCGTATTGGGGAAGAAAAGAATCTATAGTTTTCGGTTGTTTAGCTCAGTGTTGAGTAGAGAGCATTTTCTTTCAATTTAAGATAAATTTGATTACTTGCTTAGCTATGGTTGCTAGTGAAGAAGTATGCTACTTTTTTTTTTATGAATGAAATAATTTTACTGTTTCTTCACATTTTGATTTGGAGGGTTAAAGTAACTCAAATTCGGATTCTTAACATTACCTGTCAACTTATGTTATAAATTAGAAACCTGTGACTTGCTCTGGTTATAATCCAGGTAAGTTTGCTGTATGTATATGAATCTTGAACTTAGTGTTATGGGAAAAAAAATTGGTGACTTGTATCATACTGTTTACTAGGGCGGTCTTGTTATAATTTCTTAATTTTTTTAGGTTGGCAGTTGTTGTTCTATATCTATTGTTCAACATAGGTTGATTTAATTCAATGAAACTTGTAAAGGTGGGGCTGTTACTATAACTTGTTCCATAAGGGAAGAATTCTTGTCCATCTCAACATGAACATTCAACTACAATGGAAATCAGGCGGAAATGGAGTATATGACAGCTCAAATGGCAATAATAGTCTTGAAACCGAAGAAGAAATATCTGAAGGCTTTGATGGTAAAAACCATTGTTCCCTCTCTGTCTAAACACACATATACAACATTTAATCCTGGTTGCTATACTTCTTTTCTGTCTCATGTGAGAATTCTGATTTGATTCTAGGTAACTTACAATCATTGGTTGAGTGGTTGAACCGAATAGTTCCATATTTAAATTTACGGTCAGAAGCTTCAGAGGAAGATCTTAGAGCATGCCTCATTGATGGCACAGTTTTATGTACCATTTTGAACAAGCTGAATCCTGGTCTAGTTGAAATGGTTGGACTTTGATTAAATCTCAGATACATCCTCCAGTTTCCTGCTTATTGCGTTATTTTTGTGTTGCTGGTTTCAATTTACTAACTTGAAACTATCTTTTTCCCTCAAATATAGGGACGTAACTCTGAGCCTGGCCCAGAAAGAATAAAGAAATTTCTGGCAGCAATGGATGAAATGGGATTGCCTAGGTTTGTACTTGCTGACATACAACAGGTATCAAAATTTTCTGAATAAAATCAATTGTAGGTTAAACAAGAGTCTGATTTGTGTTATATGGTATACTGGGCATGTTATATTATGTTTATGAATTTATCTGTCTCAAGTTTAACAAATTAAAAATGCCTTGGTAGTATTTATTAGTACATAATCTTTGGCCTATAGCAAACATTGTTTTTGGGATTTTCTGAATCTGTCAAGCCACAAATCATATTCCTTCACTCTTGGCATGGCAGAGTTAAAAGTCCATTATCCATGAAATTCTGCAGGGTTATATGATACCAGTTTTACAATGCCTGAACACTCTTAAAGCACATTTTGATCATAATGGTGGAAAAGTGAGTTTTGCCCGTAGTCATTCAAGGAGGATGTGGAATCTATTGCTGGCGAATACCAAGGGAGCGCGTCAACATGCGAATGCACCGACATTTGGAGAAGGGAAACACCAAAAGGAGATAGATTTTTCAGAAGGAATTGATCTCTCTCGACATGGGCATTATACTGTTATACCAGGTTAGTTTTATAGAAGCTAAATATGCATTAAATAGATTTGTTCCCCCTATTAGATGCACTCTAAGGATAACATATAAATATAATACCTTAGCAGTAAGCCTTCCTAAGATTTTTGTAACATGTATAATATTTGTGTTAGCCCTTCTAATGCATCTCTTAGGTTCTATCAAATTTGTAATCGTACTATTTATTATATTTGTGTTAGCCCTTCTACCGGATCTCTTAGGCTCCATCAAATCTGTGTCTTTTCTCCTGGACCTGGTTGAATTTGTCCTTCCATGAATGCTGAATTCTGGACAGTTTGTTGTTTTGTTGCTTTATTATGGGAACCAAATAAATAAGATAGAGATGAATGGTTTTTCAGGAATAAATAAGATACAAATAAATAATGCATCTTGGAGGCTTTATTATGTCTTAGTAATTTTCACTTTACTGTCAGCCTGTAAATGGTTGTCCTGGTCTCCTTTTTACAATTTTTTTGGATGTGTCTATATAAGCTTACTTCTTCCTTGTCTGCCTTATTGGTGGTTTCTTTTTTCCAGAGCATGATGCTGAGGAGTTTCTACCCAAGCAAGGGCATGCGGATCTTTCGGATTCTAATATCTTGGAATTGATGAAATCAAATGGTTTGGATGTTAGTTCTTGAACCTTTTTTTGTACCTTCTGAACCATTTCATGATGTATAAATGAACTTAACTTCGATGCTTCTAATGCATTTTTTGTAATTCTTTTGCAGAAGGCCTCTACTAGAACACTTTTCAGTTTAGTGAATAGGATTTTGGATGATGGCATTGAAAAGAAGAATGATCATGTTCAGAATGTATGGTAGATGTTACTTTATCGCATGGGTCATTGATACATCATTTTTAAATTTTTTCCAATAATTTTTTGTGTGTGTTTGTGCCTTTTACATCTCTAAGTGTTATGCTTTTTTTTTTTTTAAATATTGTTTCACAACAGATGTCGCGTATAATGAAGAAACTCATCCAACTTATCGAAAACCGGTTTTCAATCCAAGCAGAGAACTTGAAAGATGTAATGTCTTGTTCTTTCTGTATTCATGTATTGCATCCTATGTCTTTGTGTCAGTGGGCAAGCATTCTCTGTTATGTCATTTACATTTTTGTATGTTTTTACTTTTTATCCATTCAGTGTAAGCTCATATGCGATTGGATATAAATATTGATGCTTTTATTATTTACACGTTTTCAGCAAAGCAAACTTTATAATGATCGGACAGAGAAATATCAATCAAGAATAAGAGTATTGGAGACCCTTGCATCCGGGACAACTGAGGAAATTGAGGTATATTGACTAATATTTTGAAGTATCCAGCTTGTCTTCTCTGAATTTAACTCTTATAATTAATTTACTACTACTTTTTGTTCTTCAAATAGGTCTTATTGTCACAGCTCCAGCAGATTAAGGTGCGCCTTATCATTTTATTTTGCTTTAACTTGAAAAGAATCATTTGTAGTTTTTGGTTCTTTTGTTCTCAATGCCTTTCAGATTTCCTTTACATGAAAACTCAAATAATAACATGAGAATTCAAATAATTTAATTTAAATTTTATGTTATTGAAAGCCATTTTGCTCTGTTATTCTCAATTGATACTCAAGTGTGCTTAAGACACCATTTTTCTATGCTATCATGTTGCTTAAACTTTATTCTGTGCTGCAGATGGAGAAATCCAAAATAGAGCAGAAGGAAAAGCTTGAACAGCAGGATCTCAATAGGTTGAAGGAAGAGAAAATTCATAGTGATGTTGAGAAGCTAGCGCTGAAAGAAGAACTAGAATTAGCCAAGAAGACGCATGAAGACCATTGCTTGCTGTTGGAAGTGCAGGCAAAGGAAACTAAAGTGGAATTGGAGAAGAGGTTAGAGGAACTTGAATGTTATCTAGTAGAGTCAAGGAACAGGGTGAAAGAACTCGAGTCATTTTCTGAATCTAAATTCCAAAGATGGAAAAGGAAAGAAGGTACCTATAAGAGCTTTATAGACTACCAATGTAAAGCTTTGCAGGTTTGTCTTTATCAACGTATTAATTCTGTATGATGCCTATGAATTACATATCACATTAGTCATAAGCCTGACATTTTCAGGATTTAAGAGAAACATCTGACTCTATAAAACATGAAGTCTTGAAGACAAGAAGGAGTTACTTTGAGGAATTTCAATGCTTGGGTATGATTGACTGCCCACTTTTGCTTTAGTTTATATCTATAATTATATGCTTTTAATGGTCCAGCAACTTTTTTGTGATGTATATTTTTTTTTTCTTGAGCAGGATTGAAGCTTAAAGGAATAGCAGATGCTGCTGAGAACTATCATTCTGTTCTTGCAGAAAACCGGCGATTGTATAATGAAGTTCAGGATTTGAAAGGTATATATATTTTTCTCAGAATGACTTAAATTTAGTTTCCATGTTGGTTAGATCTGGCTTATGTAGTGTACATGTTGGTAAAACCTGGCTTGTTGCTTCTTACAGGAAATATTAGAGTGTACTGTCGAATAAGGCCATTCCTTCCAGGCCAGTGTAAGAAGTTAACGACCATAGAATATATTGGTGAGAATGGTGAATTAGTTGTTTCAAATCCCTCAAAACAAGGAAAAGATGGCAACAGAATTTTCAAATTCAACAAAGTTTTTGGTCCAACATCTACTCAAGGTGAGGAAATTATGGAATTCTGATATCTAACTCTATTTATTTCCAGTTTTGTTCTGATTTTTCCATTCAATTGCATCATACTTTACTAGGTAATATATGAGCCTATTTACATTGGTAATTATGATTGCTTTCAGAGGAAGTATTTTTGGACACTCAACCATTGATACGGTCTGTTCTTGATGGGTACAATGTCTGTATTTTTGCTTATGGGCAAACTGGTTCAGGAAAGACTTACACAATGGTATGCAACTAAGCTATATTTTTTCCATTCAAAAAAAAAAAAGCTATATTTTTAATTTTATATACTCGGATTTATGCAATTTTACTAATTAACATCCTTTTCCCAGAGTGGACCTGATTTATCAGCTAAAGAAGATTGGGGGGTCAATTATCGTGCCTTACATGACCTTTTCCAAATCTCTCAGAGCAGGAAAAGCTCCATTAGATATGAGGTTGGTGTACAAATGGTTGAAATTTACAATGAACAAGTCCGTGATCTACTATCAAGCAATGGCACTCAGAGAAGATATCCTTCATTTTTATTTATTTATATTCATTTTCTGCTGTCTTTTTCTCTCATTCATAGCCTCCAGCTCTCATTTTATCTACCAAAATAATGCTGTTCCAATTTATCTTGATTTGATAGTAACGGTTATGCATTTTCCTTAACTTGCACACACTTGGGATTTGGAGTACAACCCAACCAAATGGGTTAGCTGTCCCTGATGCTAGTATGCAATGTGTTAAATCAACTGCAGATGTGTTAGAATTGATGAACATTGGGTTGATGAACCGTGCCATTGGTGCTACTGCACTAAATGAAAGAAGTAGCAGATCCCATAGGTTTGTCTCTCTAATAGTGATTTCCAAACAGTTATTATCAACAAAATTAAAATTGAGAATTTTGATTCAATTTCACATTGCAGTGTTCTCACTGTTCATGTCCGTGGCACGGACTTGGATACGGGTGCACTTTTGCGTGGTAATCTGCATTTAATAGACCTTGCTGGTAGTGAAAGAGTAGATCGATCTGAAGTAACTGGAGACAGGCTGAGGGAGGCCCAGCATATAAACAAATCACTTTCTGCGCTTGGTGATGTGATATCTGCTTTAGCTCAAAAAAATTCACATGTGCCTTACAGGAATAGCAAATTGACTCAAGTTCTACAAAGTTCTTTAGGTATTATTCCCACACTATTGTAAACTAATGATATTTTAGATGGTTTTTTAACTTCAGCCTTTCCCATTCTAGGTGGCCAAGCGAAGACTCTGATGTTTGTCCAGCTTAATCCTGATGTGGAATCCTATTCTGAAACTATAAGCACCTTAAAATTTGCTGAAAGAGTTTCTGGCATCGAGTTGGGTGCTGCAAGAAGCAACAAAGAAGGAAGAGATATTAGAGAACTTATGCAGCAGGTTGATGAGTTCCTATTTTTAATCGTATTTTAGTCAATCTCCACAACTTAATTTTGTTCCAAGCTGGAGATAACTCAACAGTTAGATGCTCAACCATGTAATTTTTGTATGCATTGGAGAGTAGGATCCCCTGAATGACTGCATATTGGACATGCATACATTTGGTTAGCATTAAATTTTGTCTGTTAATGAACTTTTCCTTCTTTGTGAGGGCCTGATTTGAGGTTCTTGAGGATAGAGATATCTATAGGGATCTTTCCTGTTTCATCTTTTCTTCCTCAAGCCTATAAAACATATTACATAGGGAATAAAGATTCTGTGGATTCTGATGGTTAAAAGTTATTCCAGATAGATTGCCCTTGAGTTTAATTGTTTAAGCTGAATATTTTGGTTTGCTACATTCATTGTTTTCTAATTTTTGAAGTGTGAATCCTGCAGGTGGCATCCCTCAAGGATGTAATAGTAAAGAAAGATGTTGAGATTGAGCGGTTGCTCATTAGGTCTAATGCTAATTCCATGAAGCAAGATACCAACTCACGTAGGAGTGGCTCTTCCTCTCCAGGAGGAGGTTCCTCTGCGAGTCCAGGTCAAAGCCCTGGGGCAAGTGGAGAGAAAGGCTTGGGAAGTTTTGATAGAGTGGCTTCTGACTTTGATAACAGTTCAGAGTACAGTGAGAGACGTTTTGAAGCTGGTTCTCTGCATTCAATGGCTGGCTCCAGAAATCGTTTGCGACAGTCAAAGTCAGTGGGTGAACTAAGATTGCAGAAGGAGATGATTTCTCTACCAAAACATAGAAAAGATGGAGACTTAAATTCTAGAGAGGATATTGACCTCTTGGGGTTTGGAGAGGCAGATTCTGACGAGAGATTAAGCGACATATCTGATGGTGTTCTTTCAATGGGAACTGAGACGGATTCTGTAGAGTTGACTCTTTTCCCTGAATCTGCAAGAACAGCTGGATCCTCGGAATCATCAAAATCACCTGATAATGCAAGACCAGCAGGAGTGGCAAAAGCAACTGATAGAGCAGAGAATACCAACAAGTGAGTATCCTTCACATCCAAGGTTCCAAGTTTGTACTATGAGTTTTTTTGTAGACAGTTCTTAAGAGCTTATGTTTCATGTCTATAGCCATGCAATAATACTTGTAATTTCTGTTTTCTATCAGACCAAAAATTCCAAGGCATCCAACAAAATTGATACAAACAAGATTGTCACGCTTGTCATTGAACAAGCCCTCCACTCCAAGGCTTTCATCAGCACCAAGTACGTAAATTTAAACCCTTTCTTTTTCCCCCTTGATTATTATTCCCAGTTATTTATCTGCTCCTGAATTCTGATTAGACTGACAGAGATTAGTCGTTGTTAAGTATTATAATAAAGTCTTTTTGTAGAAGCTGATTAATGAATCCAAATTTTGTGAAATTCAACGTAAGTAAACCAAATTTTAGTATTTATAATGATTTCTGCTCTTCCAATTCATTTACATCATGGAGGGTTATCTATCTTTCTACATGACCGTTATGTTTATTGATTTGCATCCAATGCTCTCTTATTTCTTCTGCGCGTGTGCATGTGTTTGACAGCGCCTGGGAAATCCACCCTGGGCACTAATAGTTCATCGACGACGAGTAGAACTCCAAAGCGATGGCAGTGACGTTGGATGGTAAAGGAGTTTGACACTTACAGTAGTTTGTAAATTCTAACTTAATATATAATATATAATGGTGCTTCTTGCTAGATTATTATTCCTTGCTTCCATTTTGTCTAATAGAAAAATGTATTAACTGGGAGCGACAGTCTCTGAAGTATTTAACGATGTAAAATGTATAGACTCAAGGATTATAGTATTAAGCTCGTTGGGTTTTCCCCACTTTTTTTCCCCATATTTTATTGTTTTGGCCTTCTGGTTTGGTGAGTCTGGCTTGCAATTTTGTATCAATTGCTATAGAGTTCTCCTTTTTCTGCTTGCTAGTTAGATATTCTTTGGTTTTCAATAATTAAGAGTGAAATTGAATTGTTTCTCTTTTCCTTGCATTGTATGAGGTTGAGAATTATGTCCCCTAATGCCCCACTAATTATTAATTAGAAATTTTTACATGAAAATGTTAAAAATTATACATATAACAGAATAAATAGATGCTGCTACATTTATTGTTCCTTATTTATATTTTTGAAGTAAGCTATGGAATTAGTACAGGTAGTATTTTATTAGCAAAATGTATGGATTACTTTACTATTTCAGGGTCAAGCCATTGACAGGCTTTTTGTTCATAATTTAATCAAGTGAACATTGTGGATGATGTTGAAAGGTCATAAACTGATTTTTACCAAAACAAAAACAAACCGAAGATCAGATCATCTTAACTCCTAAGAACACAGAACTATGGAAAAAACAGCAGCACAACCCTCTACAATCGGGGAGGAGTTAAAGTGCGTGTCTCTGTGTTAGGACAGGCCGCAGTGACTGTATGAGTCTGATAAAGTCTGCTTTGTTTGCAGTTATTTTGGTTCGTATGATTATATGTATTCAGTTTACATTATTCTAAAACCGAAATCACTATACAATCCCTCGAACCAGTTCTTTGGTTGGATACAAGTTATCCAGGAGATATGGCCTTTGCTGTTTGGAGATTCTCGTTGATTACGTTCGGAGGGCAGTTTTTGGATCAAGAAGGGAAAAAGGGGAACTGGGCATCCGATGCTTTCAGGTATGATCTTTCTTCACATCTTCATTCAGAAATTAGAAATGCTGAGTTGAAGAAGGAGATGCTGCACAAAGTAACTGAGATGAAAGCTGCCAAAATTATTCCTGTAGTTATTCCGGTCGGATATAAATTATGTTTTCTCTACTATCCTTTATTGATGGTGATTACTGGGATGAGCTTCCTGAACCTAAAAACTATTCTGATTTATCTGAAACAACAGTCAGAGTAGAATCACATTGTGCATAAAACGAATATAACTGTGTAATATATGTTATTGATGTATGTTTACCCGCCCGCCTCCGGTCATGGAGAATTGACCCGAGCTCGATTTTGCTCCGGACATGGAAATACAAAAATCTGAAACATCAGTAGACTTCTGTTTCGACCTCATTCTGTTGGTCTCCCCTCATCCTCCTCTTCTTTGCAAGTTAAGAATGTTCCTTTAGAAGGTTTCCCATCAAGGGAGAAGGTAGAATTATTGAAAATATATGTTTCACTCCACTTCATTTCTAATGGAATTATATATGACCGTCCATTTCCGCTTTTCCTTTTATCATCATCATCACAAGAAGAAGAAGATAATGATATGATTGTGTACGTGGATGGCCCTAACAACACAAACATACCAGCTTTTGAAGATGCTGCCATAACTTTTATAGGGTTTGGGAGACTTGTATAATTAAAGTTGGAATCAAAGATGTTGAGAACACCTTCTCCGATCCATATCTTGTCGTCGAGACCTTCAATGTCTTTGACTGTGAATTGATGTGTATGGATGGAAAACAAACTAGATGAAGAGGAAATGAGTTAATAATGAATTGAATAAAAAAATTTTACTATTTATTTGGGGGAAAAAAGCAATATTTATATATGTGGAATCAATATATAACAAAAATCAAATTCTATGAAAATCTTTTAAAAAAAAAAAAAATAAAGAATGAAAACGGCATGTCGTTTGGAGAAAAAGAAAGAAGGAACACCACTTTATGTTTGGAACATTCTGTAAACCCTTCAGAAAAGAAGACCTTATGAATCGTTAGTATCGTACTTAGCTGTCGCTTGGAAAATTTTCTCCAGAAAATGAATCAGCATGAAACACAGAGGCTACTCAATTCGTCAAGGTCTCATCTTTTCTCTTTTAAGTTTATACTTTATAGCTTCTTTTTCATTTTTTTTAGCTTGTTTACTGTTTGGATACCGCCGAAAGAATGTCAATGATAATTTTTTTAGTTCGAGAATAGTTGATTTTATTCTTAATGTAAAGAAGAATAAAGTTTTAGTATTACTGTTCTGTTGTGCACTGTTTTCGTTACTATTGTTTGTTTATTTCTTCTTCTTATTATGGATTTATGTGATATCTTAATCTAAACAGTTATTGGATTAATGGGTTTTATTTGAATAATGGACTGAAATTGTTCGTCTAATGCTATTGAGATTTCATTGAATTTCAGGACTGTTGTGCAATTAATCAGCTTGATAATGATGATGTGTCTTAAATCTATACATTGGCTGCATCTGCAACTTTCTCAGATGAAGGAAACAATTTAACCGGTGAATAATTTTTTCTTCTCTGTACTTATGTGGGTTTTGTTTTGTTCGTCCGTATGTTGACTTTCTAGTGAAGTAGGTCCTTTGATTTCAGTGGTAGCTTGTGAACTATAGATTAACTGCTTATTTTAGGTTTTGCAACCTATCTGTAGTTTTTTCATTTTCTTATGTTGAGATGAAGAAATTTGATTGTCTGGTAATTGTTTGCGTAAAATTAGAAGCTTTTGTTTGAGGTTCTGTTTAGTGATCAATTTATCAATTTTTCTTGCACTCATTTTTTCTTAGAGATGATGCATGTTTACATCTTCTTCAAGGAAATTGGTGGATGATTGGAGAAAATGTCTGGGTGCAAAAAGCCTCCACGAAGCAATCGACCTTCAATTGCATACAGGAAGAACCAAGTTAAGCGGGAAACTTCTGACATTACTGATTTTGTTCTTAAAGAACATGCCTCCCGACAATCTAAGAAAAAACAGCAAACTGTTGTAAATACTGAACGGAAGTCCCCTGAGATGCTGAGCACAACAGAGCTTATCTCAGCAGTGGGGCAGCTATGGGATCTTGTAAATCCTATTGTCATTTCTGAATCGGAGGAAAAATCAAGTCATAATCGCAGTGGCTCTGAGGGAAGTGTTGTATTGGATGGTCTTGTTGTCAATGATGCGGTTGCGACAGATATAAAAGATGGTGACAGTGGATACTTCAGTGTTGATGCGAGGACTGGTGGTCATACTACAGCTTCAATTCATCCAAAATTTGAATTTGTAAAAGTAACTCAGAAGATTATAAACATTGAACCGCATAGTGTTAATTATACCCGTCCGTTATTCTATCAGTTCATGCAGGGAAGTACCACATTAACAAATGAGTTTCAGAAAGGAAAGGGCTTTGCGAGTGTAGAAACCTTTGGTAAATTTGACAGGATTTATGGATGGATGAAAGAAATAATTCCTGCTGGATCAGATTATGATAATGTTACTAAGATTGAGGGGAAAATTGAAAAAGCCTGCACTTCAGGAAGAACAACCAGCCACAGGGATGGCTGCTCTTCTGGAGATGCAACTCATCCTGGAAGTAACAATGCTTCGAGAAGTGCTGACTGCTATTCTTGTTCTGTCAAATCAAAAGATGACTTGCTGGATGATATTACAAAAGTAGAAACAAAGAGAGGGAGAGTCAGCTCCCTCTGCTCTGATTACTTTCTTCAGCCTACATGTGATAATAATGTCAATGGTAGTGTTTCAAGGGCACTGACTTCTAGTCTTCAAAAAGATTGTCATATTGACTTTTTGGCTCCACACAAGCTTACAAGCGAAACATTCCAACATAACTCTGATGATCGTGATTGTAAAGATGCTGAAAGTGAAAACACTAGAAAATCACATCAGAAGTTTGTTTTCGAGGATAAATGTGTAATAGATAAACAGCCATCGCCATGTGTACGACCTCAGCATGCCCTTGCGAAGCAAGAGCATGCTTATGCGGGTGCATTTGCTGGTATATTCGCTAGTGTTTGCCTACATCCAGTTGACACAATAAAGACAGTTACTCAATCTTGCCATGCAGAACAGAAGTCTATCTGCAACATTGGAAGGTCAATTGTTTCTGAAAGAGGTAAATTTGGAGTATTCGACTGTTTGTGATTGGTGGTAGCATGGAACAGTTGCTTTCCAAGAAACATAAATTATTGCATATTAAGAATGGACTTTTCAGGTGTAACTGGACTTTATCGAGGAATTGCTAGTAATCTTGCATCTTCAGCTCCGATTTCAGCTATTTATACTTTCACCTATGAATCAGTCAAAGGGTCTTTGCTGCCTCACTTTTCTAAGGTGAGTTTCACTGTTTTCCAACTCTTCTATGTGTAACTGTTTCTGTTATTTTGGCTTGTGTGTTTTGAGGGACTATAGTTGGTGTTTTCTTCCAGTGAAGCTACATTTATTTGTCCCTATACTTCACTGTGAAGTTATTTGCCCAATGAGTATATTACCCACCTCATTTTTCAGGAATACCATTCCCTTGCTCATTGCATTGCTGGTGGAAGTGCGAGCGTTGCTACCTCTTTTGTTTTTACTCCGAGCGAGCGCATAAAGCAGCAGATGCAAATTGGTTCCCGCTATCGTAACTGCTGGTATACTTCTGTTATCCGATTACTTCTATTACCTTAGTCCAGGGATTCTTACTTTTTTGGTTCAGTGTTGGGCTTGATACAAAGTTCCTCAATCTTGCACTTAAAATTATAGATTTTGTTTGGTCCTTGACACTTACGTAGCTGAGATAGTGGTTTCATCTTCTCTTCTGTTAATTGTTATTACTGTGTTACTGTTGCGTATTTTGCAGGAATGCACTGATTGGCATTATTGGAAGAGGTGGTTTGCCTTCATTATATGCTGGTTGGGGAGCTGTACTCTGTCGAAATGTTCCACACTCAGTTATCAAGGTTAATCCCTTTCTACATATTAGTTATTATCATTCAGTACATGTATAAGGCCAACTGACTACCTGAGGGATCTCTGCTTAAAGTTATGAACCGGTTACACTACTTTTGAGATTTGATCACTTTTTACTAAGTGAAAAATACAGTTTGTATTTGTTTGTAATACCTTATGATTCTCAGGTTATATTTTCACCATTATGCAGTTCTATACTTACGAAAGCTTGAAGCAGTTGATGATATCATCACAGAACTCCAATTCTCAACCAAACACATTTCAAACGGTTTGTTCCTCCCTCTCCCACAATACTTTTTTGTATTTCCTATTCATTTTACTGTAGAAATTTGGTTAAACCAGATATGCTGAGAAATTTTTATTTGCTGCAGTTAGTCTGTGGAGGACTTGCAGGTTCTACTGCTGCTTTATTTTCAACTCCATTTGATGTAGTGAAGACAAGACTGCAGATACAGGTTCGTCAATTTTTTCTTTTCTTTTTAGTGCGAAATTTTTTCTTTTCTTATTGTTATTGCTTGCAATCAAAACAGAAGTGCTTAAATTTATTGACAAACCAGTGCAATTTAAATCATCTATTTCCTCCATACATTTTTGCTAGGCAGCATTTATAGTAGACACCTTCTTAATAGGTTGGTTATTGGCAGATCCCAGGTATCATGAGCCAATATGATGGTGTGTTTCACGCGCTTAAAGAAATCAGCAAGAACGAAGGTTTGAAGGGCCTCTACAGGTTCATTTCATCTGATTATTACTTTCTGGTGGATTGAGCTCTCCTACTTTCATTTGGTAGTGCAGAAATTCTGAATACTTTCGAGTATGCTTGACAATTACTCTTCTTACTTCCATGATTAGGGGTTTAATTCCAAGATTGGTTATGTATGTATCTCATGGAGCACTATTCTTTGCATCCTATGAATTCTTCAAAAGATTCTTTACATTAGAAGTTTCAAAATTCAAAGCGCAAAATGTTCAGTACAAAGAAAGCATGGAAAAGGATTCAACTCATTTGCAATGGCCATCATGATTAGCATCACTAGTATCCTACTCATTGTCAGCTTAAGAAGTATACCAAGACATTTTTGTGATATTGATAATACATGATACCTTCAAGAACAACCTTCAGGGAAATTCATGTCGGGGCAGCCATTAACAGATGCAGTATCTTAAATTGTGGTGGCCGAATTTCTGACCAATTTTGTATTAGCATTCTTAGGCACCATTTTGCAGATGAAAATATTTAGAGTTACAGATTATACATGCTGCCCAATTTTGTTGTATAATACCCAGTGCTGGAACCATTTTTTTTGCCAATTGAAAGTAGATTGTAATCATCTTTTTGGTATTATTCTGTTAATGCCTAATGTATTCACAACATCTAATTCATAATATTAGAAGCAATTTTTTTTTTTTAAAAAAAAGTAAGCCGTTTTCAAGTAATTGTTATAAGCTTCAAAGAATATTGGACTCTGTTTGATTAGTAGAATCTATAGCTCTCTGTACAACGTGGTCGTTGTAGTATAGTGGTGAGTATTCCCGCCTGTCACGCGGGTGACCCGGGTTCGATCCCCGGCAACGGCGCCTTCTCTTTTTCAACTAAATAAATTTTTTGGGCATAAATATTTTTAAGCAAAAATCTGAATAAAGCAAAAGAAGTTTTATATGCAAACATGATTTTATTGAACAACCTTTAATATTTTCAACCTCAATTATTTATTAATTTGATTATATATATATATATATATGTAATTTTAAATATTGTTTTAGAGTAAATATGTCTATGTATTTAAACTAAGTAATATTTGTACTTCTAATGTTTAAGTAACAAATATTAATTTCATATATATCCATAACTACAATTTTTTAAACAATTTTAAAAATCTATTATTTATAAAATTTCATGGAAATATTTTTATTAAATATGAAATTTTAAAAAATAGATTGTTAATGACAAGAAAATATTAGCAAACTGATAAAATTTTATTACTCCAGTTTACTTAAAAGGGATTTAAACTTTTTTTTATTATATGCTTATATACTTAGTTTATATGAAATTTATATGTTTTTAGAGTAAGTGTATATAATACTAATAAAGTAAATAAATTATATAAGTAACATTATTTATCATATGAAAAAATGTACATAGTACGTCGTTAATATGAAATCATTTGCTTTTGAAAATATAAGAACTGAATCGTTAATTTATGAAATTACAAGGACTAAATCATAATTCCTTTTTATTGAATATGAATATTGGTTCCATATTTAATTATCCTATAACATCAAAGTCGTTGTAGTATAGTGGTAAGTATTCCCGCCTGTCACGCGGGTGACCCGGGTTCGATCCCCGGCAACGGCGTCATATTGATCGTTTTGGTTTCTGTATGACCTCCAAAGCATTGACTGAAGGCTGCTGAAAGTTTTTCTTTTTTTTCTTTTTTTTTTAATTTTAAATTTTTTGAAATGGAGATAAGTAGTTTAAGTGAGTTATTGAAAATTGTAATTTAACCATTTGAAAAAAAAGGTACAAATCTAAGAATTTTATGTAAAAATTAATTAGATATTTTTATATTTATAAAAATTAAACAATATACGGCAAGTATATGATTTTATAATATTATTATAGAAAATTATTTTTTGGCATGCAAATATTATTGAAAATTATTTTGAATTTTGATGTTATAAAATTTTTTGACTTAATTGATTTATGTAATGAAATTACAAATATTTTTAAACAAAAACCTTAGTAAAATGGAACACAGAAGATTATTAGATAGAGGCAGTCATAGAAGAATACCCATTTTCAATAATAATTGCTCAGATCAGAAGAAAAAAAAAATTGTACTTTCCCAATAAAAATGTTAGTATAAGTAAACAAATGATTAGTTAACTGGAAATGATATGATAGAAAACCCAAAAAAAAAGCTAATTTTCTAACATAACAAAGAACAAAGTCCTCTGAAAAAGATGACAGTGTAGCTTTACTCTGGAAGGCAGCAAAATCTGAAAAAGATGGCAATTATGTAAATCCCTTTGGATTCAACCCAACATCAAGACAACTCAACAACATTATTATTCTGCTACTGTCTCATTCACAGGGTTGTAAAACAACCAAGCCGAGATGAACAACGTTGAGCTGCAGCTATCCGATCCGACTCGGCTCATGTCGAACTTCATATTTGAATTAGATGTTCACTATCCAACCCGACTCGGTTTATGTCGAACTTCATATTTGAACTCGAGCTCAATTCGTTAGATGTTCACGAAGCTTTGAGGTCAGCTCGTGAGTTCGGTTTGTAAGCTCAGTATGCTTGTCTTGCATGCATATATATATCAAAAATGAAGAAATGAAGAAAATTCAGGACAAGGGCTAGCTAAGTGTAAAAACCACTGTTTATTGATTTGGAGATAATACAATTTTTAACAAAATTTTGGAACTACCTAGTCCCAAAAATACATTAGTAACATCAACTTCTAGATACCATTTCCAGTTTCTAATACCCCTTACCTTAGCAACACCTCCTTATACCCAATATAATACAGAAATGATTTTGGTACCTCTTTCCCCTTGCTACCAAAGTTTCAATATGAACAGTATGTGTTTTTCTATTTTGTTTCTAGTTGTAGAAATGGATGAATAAATCAAATTATACATTTTAAATCTTCACCTCGAGTAACAGGGAATCTTCTTGCTGCAAAATCGGTAGAATGCTTGAGTATTTCACACGAAAAATTCAGCTACTGGAAGCTGCAAAGCATTTACACTCTGCTAGATGAAATGTTGCAGGATGTCGAGCATGCCGTAGTCTTTTTGGAATCCAAGATTGACATGGTTTCTTCAAGAAAGCCTTTTTGCATTATCGAGCAATCCCCATTGAGTTTTATACCCGAGCAATTGGAGAAAACGGAGGATTCAGCATGTAAGGTTGCTGAATATCTTCCAATTTCTTGGAAGTTTTCTTGTTCTTTTTATCCTCTTCTGTAACTGCTTCAAATAAGAAATGCACTTCCTCTTCTATAAGTGCTTTTAACGAATTGCAATGCGGCAATTGCTTGTTTCTTTCCTCCCTTGCAGCATTAGAGGCACCTGCTCCATGCAATACAGCAACACAGATGGAAAATGCTTGTAACGTCGAAAGTTGTGCATGAAAATCAACTGCATATTGTCCCTCTTCAACAACTCTCATGCTTAATGCTGGAATTTTCTGTTTTGTTCCCTAAAAAATTAGAATTTGGTTAGGCCTAATGAGAAACTAATCATTTCAACAAGAAACTTCGTAAGCAGACAAAAAATTCAAATGGCGCAACAGAAAAACTACGGACAGCCTGCTTCATAAAGGAAATGGAGGCCAATCCAAAAATGATTTGTGGCAAATTTCTATCAGTATATGGTACGAGGTCCATATCTATGTAGAAAAAGAATATGACATTTATGATAGGAGGACTATTTGTCAAGAGTAAAGAAAGTCCCACACTGAAAATAGATAAGAGTACTGTGATTATTAACTTCTTGACTAAAATGACAATTTTTTATGATCATATATATCAATACCACAATCAAGAGTTTAAAATTTGGCAGATTTTAGATGTTAATGAATGTATCTACTTGCTTGAGACTTCAGGAACACTGTTACTGTGTAGGTAGTGGGTACTACATTATATTCTTAATAATTCAAGAAATAAAAAATGTAAGTTGATCATAAAGCAGTCAAAACAATATTGATAATAATTTTTTTTAAAAAAAGCAATTTATTTCACCAATTCCAAATCTTGTTGAGATGAAATAACTTGGATGGGACACAGTAACCTGTGGCCCATCGCTGCAATTGATTTTCCTAAAATTATACAGTTTATATGGTCATAATATAATCAGGAAGCAATACAAGAAGCTTACCTGAACAAAAAGTTCCAAAGGTTGCTGATCATTGATAAGAAGTTCATCTGCAGCACAATTTTTTCCAGTTCCAGGACTTCCAAAAACAGTAAGAGGACAGGCCATATCCCATCCACCGCAATCACAGCCTCCACCCAGTCTCCATCTATCAAGCAAAGAAGAAGGACCCCGACTTTCATCAATTGGCAAACTATGATTTCCGGTTGGAATTATTACCTTCACCTTTTCTGGACTTTCTTCATTTGAGAAGTTTTTTATCCTTTGTTTAACTGCCTGGTTGAGTATATTTGAATAAGGTTTATCATTATGAATTTTCCTTTTTTCGTTTTTCAAGCTCTCTCTTTTTGCAAGCGGGAGCTGAAGAACAATGGTGGCGATTTCAAGGTCCGAATGCAAAACTGAAGATGGCCATGGGTAAGGATTTGAGGCATCAAAGTCAACACTATCAGAGGCACGTTTCGGCTGATATTTTTGTTTCACTGCATCAGAGCTATTGTCCTGCTCATGAGTTTTGAGAACATTGCCTGGTTTAGGAAAATTGGGAGGTTTGATCATATCAGGGGACTCTAGTGTAGAAACACTTTTCCTTGCATGAGCAATGTCATACAGCACAAATTCTGTCACCATAGAGTTATCGAAAACACCATCTTTCAATTCTGAGCATAAGTAGCAAGAAACTTGCATCTGTCCCACCTGCGAGCACTCTTTGTTGCCATCAGTCAACCCCCAGTTACTTGCATTGCTCTTCTTTCTACTGCAAATGTTGTGAAATGTGTACACCCAATTAAAACCATTGTTTGCTTTCCACGTCTTGGCTACAAAAACTTCTTCTGGACAATCCAACGAGAACTCAAAATATGGCACTCCATGCTTGTTTTCCAACTTGAGAGAACCATGTAGGTGAACCGGCGAACATGCCACAGCAGAATGATACTGATGTTTCTGATCAGAATCCGATTTCCCGACTGTAGGTGAGAAGTCATGCAACAAGGATTTCCTCAAGTTCTGATTTTTCCGCATGTTTGGCTTGCCTGAAGTATTGAAATAAACTGGTTGTGCTATATGACCCAAGGGACTCCGTAAAGACTTGGATTTCATAAATGGATCAAACATCTTTCTTATGGGGCTAAACCGGGACTTTGAACTGGCTTTGGAAGAGCAGTCACTTTCTGAAGGAGAAGGGGTATGTGGCATTTCCACCTTAGCTGAAAGTGATTTATACAATACTGGAACTATATCTTTTTCATCGAGGTCATTAGCATCATTCTCAGGACAAACAACTTGCTCGCTTATGAAGGTAGGATTCTGAACTGAATCACTTCTAACAGTTTCAGAAGATGGGTTTTCCCTCTTCACCAAATTCGGACAAATTTCAATAAAATCATCTGATAAATGTGGTTTTAAGCGAGGCTTCCCACCGGATGACAGATTCAAGCTTGAGTTCACAGACAATGCAGGAGACTTCTTGCATGTGTTCTCTTCATCTGAACAGCACAAAGAGTCAACAATGCTAAAGGAGAAAGCAGTGTCACTATCGCACGACAATTCAATTTTCCTCCTTCCCTCTTTACTCCCCATTTTCTTTACCTCTCTGGAGCTTTGATAGACAGAACCTCGCTTCAACTCAGTGCTACCTTCAAGATCAACAGTTCTAGATGGAGTCTTACAGGAGGCACTGCGATACCGACGAAAGCTTATCTCTGTGAACCCTTCTTTTACTGTCAATAATTCATCTTTGCTCGTTGGTTTGATGATTGTGCTCTTCTTTTCACAATCTGGAAAATGTCTACAAGGAAGAACAGTGTTAGGACTCAGATCTGAGGAGTAGCTCTTCTTGAAATCTAACTCCATTTCTAGCCCCATTTGTAAATTCACAGCTCTGCCAAAATGAAAGATTAAACAAATAAGAAAATGTTGCAGCCTTAAAGAAGTAGAAGACCAGCATCTAGTTCAATCCAAGAATCTTGAAATTGTGAATTCCAGACAAGCCAGATATAATCATGGATTTCCTTAAATGAATCAAATTTATTGTGGAACTTGATGTTCCCACAAACAAAAATAGACACAACTATTATAATGAAAGAAACAAAGTGAATTGTAACCTAATGAGACAAGGGGGATTTTTCCTCAATACAACAAGAAGTAGCAAAAGAAAAAAAAAAAAGGAACCTTCTTTTAGAAGGGCTATTTTCATTACTATAGACACAAGCTAAAAACAAAATGTAACTATCTGCTTGTTAGAAGAAGAATAAGTACTCGTCGTGGAGCATTAGCTACCTATTAAGAACATATCAAAACATAGAAACCTTAAAAAAGCATAAATATCCCAAGATACAGCTTTTTCTAATACTCTTCTATTTCAGAATAGTAGAATCACCTTAATTTTATAAATAACCCATCTTCCGAAAAGTAAACTCCCCATAATAGATTCTCAGAATTTGAGATCACAAAAACCTCAAAAGAAGTAGCTTTTAAATTTTAATCCCCCCCTAAATGGAACCCTTGAACCAGTTAGGAATCCTATGATCTATAATTCTCTATAAACCATCCAAAAAAGAGTAAAGTAAGATTTCTAAAGTCCATAAATTATTACCACAACTTTCTTCACTTACATTCCAAGCCAAAATCAATAATAATAAAAAGAAGAAGAAGAAAAAAAAAAATCAATAAAATTGGCATACCCCACTAGATCTCGGAGAAGTGAAGTAGAAGAAAAACCCAACTAATCAAACTGCAAGCAGATGCCATAATACCATCAATCTCTTTCTCTTCAGCTCAAAGTCTCTTATGAATCCATTTTAGGAACAAAAAACAGAAAAAGAACTAATACCCATCTAAAATAAGAGTCAGCAATGATCCAGAAGAATAGTTAGACCCTCAAAGAATCAAACTTGAACAAAAAAGGACAGGGTAAAGCAAGAAAAAACAACTAGAAGTGGACCAATTGCAGTAAAGCAAAATAAGCACAAAAAGCCAGTTTTAGAGAGAGAAAGAATGCATGCCTTGGTTATAAAGAGAAAGCAAAAGAAAAAGAAGACTGTGTGTTGAGTAAGAGTACAATGTAGTATAGAGAAGTCTCTCTCTCTAACTTCTCTCACATGAGAAAGAACTTGAATTTGAGACATGGGACTGCTAAGTTTCTGTTCATGTCTAGTAAAAAATCCATCTTTGTTCAAATCATGATTTCCAGTTTACATTTGTTTATTTGTTTTCCTTTTGGGTTTTGCATTGTTTATTTATTTTTTCATGTGAGCATCTTCTTTTTTATGGAGTCCCACTCTTTGTGAAAAGTCAATTACACCCATCTAAAACAATCAAAACTATAATTTTTGTGGGGGCAAATATGCCAATTTGGTATGTGGATAGTGGAAATTCATTAAATTAATATTGTTATTATATTTAATGTTTAGGGAATAGCATTAGCATAGGTCAAGACAAGATGATGCCTGCATTTAATTTTTACAGAATCCAATAATTAAATAATTAGCTTAATTTTAGTATAGTTTGCTTTATAAAATCTTGTTGTAATTTTACTATAAACCCCTTTTAGAGGCATTTAAGTTATGAAGCTATTATTATTAGTTTTGTTGACACAAATGCCAATTTTCTATTGGTTTGGTTAAAGACTTTATAGTAATTCAGTTCAACCACTCAATAACATAACAAATGCTAAGAAGAATTTTGGTTTTGATTTTTAATGTCTTATCAATTTCTCCATTGATCATGAAAATGAAAGTTTAGGTGCAATGGTCCAAAAACTGAATAATAAATCACTATTCAACCTCTCTTTTTAATAAAAATAAAACAAGTTTCTATAATTTGGATAATTTTTTAAATCAGAAGATAATATTTTTATTTATTAAAAAGATAGATGGGAGGATAAAAAATGTTAGGAAGAAGAATATGGGAGGATAAAAAATGGAAATTGTGATAATAATAAGGGTTTGATTTAAAATTGGGTTTAATTAGCATGGTCTGATTCAAATAAACCATAGTTCGATTCAAATAAATCAAAGGGTAGTTTTGTCATTTTGAAAAATTTTAATCAAAATCGTTCACTTTTTCAGTTGACTAACGTCATTTCTGAACGGAAGGACCTGATAGTATAATTTTTTAAACCTGAGAGACCCGATTATACAATTTCTAAAATAGAGGGATCCCAAAACATATTATGCAAAATCTCAAGAACTTATAAATAATTATCCTTAAATTTGTAAAATGTAATTTCAATCTTGATAATTTTGTTAATAATAATAATTTGTTTAAAGTGGGGATTGAGAAGGTAGCATAAGCATAAGCAATGATAATATGTTGGCATGGCATTTGGGTAAAGTCATAATCATTGTTGGACAAATGTTATGTGGGCAATGCAAAGGCACCAATTACCAAACTATCATTTTCAAATGAAAAGAGTGGAGTAACCACATTCCTTTTGCTTTTATTTTACATGAGGGTAATCTTGTCAATATACCAAGTGGATTCACAGTCTTTGTTTGTACTTTGTAGTAGCCGACGGTCAAAGGAGAATATGGTAATTTAAATGCATGTGATTGTATAGTCGGTCACATCTAATCCACAGAATCTCCTAATTAATTAATTAATTAATTAATTTTTACAACGGAAATGAATCTTTTCAATTTTATTTTTTATTTTTAAATTCTTTTCTGTTCTTTCATGTCTCCAATCAATTTTCTGATTGTTCATATCACCACATGATTTTTTTTTTTTAAAATTGTTTGGTGGTTTTTGATCTTTTGGAGACAAAGAGTATTGTTTGTTTTAGTAATTTTCAACTATTTTATTATTCTTAAATGTAATAATAATAATAATAAGACATTTACTTTCTTACAAGTAATGTAATAATTTTTTAGTAAATTTACTATTTTAGGGTAGTTAAAATAAAAATAAATTTTTTAAAATAAAAAACATAATGATATAAATCAATAAATATTTAGTATATTGTAATTAAAATTATACATGAATTATGTTAATCCATCAATAATAAAACATAATCTCTTTTTAAAAAAAAAAAAAAAAACATAATGATATAAATCAAGGTTAAGTAATTTGTTTTAGGTAAAGAGGAGATGTATGAAAAACAAGAAAGATGATACTATTAAATTAAATATTATAGAAAACGAAAGAAAATAGGAGAGAAGCACGTGAGGGAAATTGTTAATCATATTGCATGCTTCACTCCCAAGCATCATAATCAATATGCACGCACTCCCATTATTTTTTATTTTCATTTTCTTTATTTTACATACTAAAATAATGTCCAAATTCCATTTTTTAAATAATAAAAAAAATAATTTAGTGTTTTAAAAATATTCAATTTATTTATTGAATAACTAATATATTCCTCTGTTTATATTTTAAATTTTAAAGTGCAATTTTTTTTATAATCATTTAATTTATTATTTTTTCAATCCACCAAAAAATACAAAACAAGTACCTAAAATAATATATCTTGCGCACGTATAAAAAAAATTGTATTTCACAACTATTACTCAATAATAATAATAATAATAATAATAATAATAATAATAATAATAATAATAATAATAATAATAATAATAATGAAAAATTTAACTATATTATTCAACTTATTTACCATTTCAAGACTCATTTTTACAAGTGGGAAAAAAAGGCATTTTTACTGTTTTTAAATTTTTTATATTGTACTTTATGGTGCCAAATTATTTATAAATGAAAAATTAATTTCAATAAAATGGGAATTAAATAAAATCTTAACTACCTGACGAATATGCCGTTGGTCTCATTTATGCCGTTTTGACAAAAATGTTTTTATTCGCCATGTCAATGAAAAGGATTTCAAACCAAATTAACAGAATGAATACTTCAACTAATAATAACTTTATTTTTATTAAAAATTGAACCAGAAAATTGCAATGAAACCTAGTAATCAATTGAATCAATTAAATGATTAATAACTAATCAATTCCTCTGTTTTACTATTGTTGCAAGTGAAACAATGGAGACAGACTTTCAACCTCAGCTCGCTTTTTTGCCGCCCTTCTGAAAGGTTTCCTGTTTCGCCACCGTAATAGATCCATCCCGCTCAATCTATTGCTATTGCTATTGTTATTTCCAGAAGAAAGAATCTTCTTTGCTACACTAAACTCGGTTTCCTTCGGCTTCTTTCTTGATATTGTGTGCCGTGGAGAAGGCGTTTTTGGTTCTACGCATTTGGCATTTTCCACCCTATCAAAAGTATTCAACAAAAAGCACATTATCGGACCATCTCAAGCTATTCCGCAGAGCATATTCAATAATAAACTCACCCTTCGTTCTCCACTTCTGCACGCGATGTAGACAATTCCCATTGAGGATCACATGCAGCACAGACGTAGATCTTTGGGACGTGGGGTAGATTAACGCAATCAATGTGATACCACTCATCACAGTGATCGCACGTAACTTTTGCTCTATCATCATATGGCTTCCGACAAATGCAGTATAGCATACTTTGAGATTTTAACAACTGCATAATCAATCCATTAAATACAGCATAACATATTTGAGCTTGCTGTAAATACCAAGCATTTCTTTGTAACAAGGGTCAGAATTTTTTACCTTTAATTCCTTATGTAAGTAAACAGGCAAACTTTCGCCTTCTGAAATAAGTTCATAAACTTGATCTAAGCAAAGGACTCCAGAATCCTCGGTAGCCTGCATAACGAGAAACACAATTATTCAAATGATACTGAAGTTATTTGCAACGAAATTTAAAAGCAAAGTGTTGCCAACCTTTTTAGCACGATCCGCCCACTTCATGCCTATATGCTTCAATTCTGTAAGTTTTTGCCGGAAGTAATCTTCAGGACGTATGCTCAAAGCCAGTCCCTGTAAGGAATTGCATATGGTATTTTCAATACTTTAATCTTCCAGAATTCAAACTCAACAAAGAAGAGGGAGGGAGGTGTGGAATTCCTATTTTACATCTATGAAATCCCTCCTGGTGAAACACATTCTGCCATGATATCAGAAATTTCATCCCATAGAGAGCTTATACAATAATGCAAGGCACAACAAGCAATTATTGAGTTCTTACAGTACAAAAGGGCTCACAAAGAACACAAGGAAATTGAAGAGGCAGATGGTGTTATATTGTTTATGAAAAAGGAACACAGGGAGTTCTTTTTTCAGGTAGAAGTGTCACAAGCAAGAACGGAGAGTTATATTGTGAGCTTAAGCTTTAGTTGCAAGAGAGATGAGCACATAATGCACACTAGACACCAGCTACCACACTGTAGGATATGAGCTAATGATCTGTTATAATACAAGCACTAATGACTTGATTCATGAATGCTACTGCTTGGTGTTCGGGAAAACTAGTAAATATTACTGGTGCATATTGCATAGTGTAAATGCCAATATATATACCTCTTTCGTATGCTGCTTGATCTGTTGCATTGTCGGTTTCTGTGCACCTTCTAATAATCTCTTTGCCTTCACTCTCCATGAATTTCTTGCTAACGCCATTTCAAGGTCATGGTTGATTTCTTTCTCATACACACCAGCCATTTGTGAGGCCTGCAGAACAAACACATTCAATTAGCATATGACCCGCCAGTAGCTTCATTAGATTTTTTTTTTTTTTTTTTTTTTTGACAAGAGCCAGTAGCTTCATTAGATTTTCAACAAGCTTTAGATAAACAAGTAATAAATTGAGGACGAGAAATATTAATTACAGACATACTCAGCAAAATAACAAAAGGAAATCATGCAAAAACTAAAAAAAAAAAAATTACCTTCAATGCTATAATAATTTTTTTAGAGATAACGCTAAGATCTTTATCCAAATAGGATGATTCAAAATCCAATATTTCTTTAAAGCGTGTTTTGCATTCCAGAGCTTGCTCCACAACTTGCTGCAATTCATCTCTTTCTTCAATCCTGTGAAAACAAAAAACAATTGCCCGATCAATGTTGTACCAAATAAATACAATGAAATAAAAATAAGTGACCATTCGAGAAGAAAAATTCTCATTCAAAACTATAGATTTGCAACTTTCATTAGGAGATCTGTCGTAAGGTAGTATGTAACTATCAAAGTACCGATTTTACACTCAATTACCTTGTCCCGAGTTGTAAAATTCAAATCATCTTGGAGTTTCATTTGTAATAAGACAGCAATACTCATCATATTATCAATGAGAAACTTGACTTCGTTTAGAAATTCCATGTTATTATTTTTCTCCTAGCTTTGATCACACGAAATGCAGACACAAGTTCATAAGCTATAGGAGAAAACCTCCCAATAATATTTTCCCATGGTATTCAGTCTCCTACCACAAATATAAATTCAGTACATTCCATATTGTAAATTAAAAGCATATAAAATTAGGGTCCACTATATTATACTGTCCTTGATTGATTCATGTGAAAAAGCACTATACGTTCAGCTGATTACCCTTTATAGAAATGTTCTGCATCAAATAGAAGTTTGATCAGCCTGCTTAATTCTGGTTGCCTCAATCCAAATCTCTGTACCAAACACTACAAAAATCAGATGCATGCACAATCTTTCGAATCAGAGGAAGAAGTGCCAAAAAGTATCATAGATGGCAGAAATGCATACCAAAGAACGAACTTCATTTTGAAACATTGATGGATCCTCAAGACAACAGCAATAAGGGCAAATATAGAGTTCTACATTTTTAATACTGAGAGATGCTGGCTTTAGGCACTGCAAGTGATAGCTGTCCCAAGGACATAATAAAGCATATATATCAGAATCAGATCCTATAAGTTCAATGCCAAAAAGCATCATTATCATATGCAAGCATGAAAGCAAATGTTAGCCAGAGCACAAGCAATATGAAGAAAATCTAACTTGGAGAAACATAATACCACAGCTACTGAATGGACAGTAGGTATCCAATTAATGAATGTTGATTTCAGTTCTTAGCTCAAAATTCTTCACAATTAGCTCAAATGTTTCCAGTCCATAGATGGATAACTAATCACTGACAACCAGCCATTGAGAAAATAAAATGACTTGCAGGATATATTAAAGCAAAAGCAAACAGTACACCTCTATTTTTCAGGAAGTTCTATGTGCCTGGAAACTGTAATTGGGTTATCCTGTCCGCTTTCTAACACCAGCTGCCTAATGATCCACCGATAATTGGCAGATGCCACTAGATGCGAAGGCTCAAGCTCAAGAACCCACACACAACAGAAGATGAACGAACAAACAATCTATGCCCAATAAAACAGTTTTTGACAGCTAAAATATCTTACCAATCTTTACATGTGCAACAAATTAAAAACTCCTGATCTTCATGAAAACTGGAGCAGCACATGAACATCTTTCTTGCTTTAAAGGTCTGTGATATGCCAAGGATGTACAAAGATATATCTAGAGACTGCTTCATCTGTACAATATCATAAGATTCAAAGTATCTCAGGTAATATTGTGGCAACGAAAAAATATACCAAAAACATAAATTAAACATGGTTATTTGATTAAAACCTTTTGCAATGCACTACACACAGGATACTCATCGTTGGCAACAATTCCTACAGTTTCCACCAATTGCTGCCTCCACTTTTCTACCTTTTCAACTTCAGATAAAATGGCATCTAGTTCTGAACAACAAAATGCAACAGCCTTCCCAAGTTCCTGAGTGTTGACACAATCACTTCAGCATTATACTATGCAGCACAGGGTAGATGTCAATAACATATTAGATAATACCGACAATGATTTCTGAACTTCCAAGCACAAAGTGAAACAAAACAAATCACAGTCAATCAGCTCAAAAACCTAGAGCACTGTGGTGATTATACTATATAGCAAATATCAGGCACTAACATATGTAATTCTTCTTAAATTATCACATAAAAGAAAAAGGGGGATATTTGTAACAAATAATTCAATCATCATGTGCATGTTGATCCTGGAACTCACAAACCTTAATGTTTGAAGTGTCAAGTTAGTTATTACAAAAACAAAGTACATTGTACCCAAACGTTTTTGCATTATAAATGTATCTCAACATGGATGCATTTTAATGAGAGAGAGAGAGAAGGAGAAGAAGAAGAGAGAATCCTAGCTGAAAGTTTCTATTTATCTTCACTGCAATTAACAGTAATCAATCAATAGTAAAGCTAGATTCACTAGACAAAGAGCTCCCACCTTAAGTTCAAAGCTATACAGATCTTATTAAAAAAAAGGTGAAATACAAGAAAAGAGTACAACACAATTGAACATACCTTAAGTTCTAGAATTTGAGACCAAGAACGTTCCCCAGCATCAAGACGAAAAAATTGATCTGCTTCTTCTTGCCAGAGCCTATATTTACAGAAGGACCAGCAGCTAAGGTAATCAAGAAACACAGACAAAAAGCTAGAAAACAGAAATATCAACCTAGCAACTGAAGAACCATGACCCATGAACTTGGAAACATGGTAGACACGATTTCTGATGAATCAAAAGAGAAAGACGTACTTGTGTTTCTCAATAGCATTAACTAGTTGATCAACCACAACTGGAAACGGAGGAGTGATACTCTGCACTCAGAAAATTTGACACAATTAAAAGCTGTAAACCACACAAAGAGCTAAAGGAAAGAGCTGAGAATAAAGTACCTCAGATTTACTAAGAACTTCTTTGGCTTCACTCAAATTGCATCTTCTAAAATTACTTCGTGAAGAAATTACCTCCAAGGCTTTACAGAGCCATTTAACCCCATCAGTTAAAGAGCACCACAGAGAACAAGAGGTACATGCAACAGAGAGTTTTTCTGAAGTCTCCAGCAAGCTCTCAACATCCTTCAGTAAAATAATACATAGAATACCATCATCATCTGAACCAACTAAATAAGCTACAGTCAACAAGCCAAAACAGCTCCAACAGTTGTCTGCTTCCTTACTACTACTCAACTAAGTCCATTACAGATAAATATAATGATAGGGAAATTTGCAGGTAGGTTGTGAAACCAAATCAACTCCAACATGCTTATTTTAGTGACATGTATTAAAATGAAATACCAGTTTAGAAGAAAGGCGCACACGTTTTATGAAATAAATCATTAGATTTTGAGGCAGAGTTACAATGTCAATGTAGATGAGTTCCTGACCTTCAAAGAAGGACCAGCATGATAGAAAGAAAGGGCCCTATTGCACCACTGCAGCTCCAGACAAGCATTCTGAAGTTTTGGTATCTCAGGAAAGTCAAAACCAAGAGAGAAACCAGCTCTTGTGATGGACTCCATCCTAGCAACTAAATCTTCAATTCTACCAGCAAGTATTCTGTCCTGATCACCAACAAAACTCGTATTTAATATGCACCCAGCCTCCATTAATGCAGAAGAAGCAACCTGTTCCCATTCTTCACAGTTCTTCAAAACCATTCCAAGCATTCTCTGTTCACTTAAAGTTATTTTAAGTAACTTTGACTGCAGAGCTAACTCCTGCATGGCATACATTGAGAACGTTTTAATAATAATGTCAAATTAATATTAATGCTCATTACACATACTACATATGCAAACCTTCAGGTCGTCAAGCTTAAGCAGAGAACAATTGCCAGATTCAACAGAAGGAGACCTTAAGAATGCCTCAGAATTCTTTAACCAGCACCTGGCAAATGCTACAGCATCTTTGACATCTTCTAAACTAGGTAGAATAACAGAAATGTCCACCGCCCTCCTGCTATATAAAAGCTCAAAGATTATTGTAATGATAGTAATAATGAAAGGAGAAGCAGAATCAAACAAAGTAAACCTCGAATACATCTTGGAAAAAAGAAAAGCAAGAATGCTTAAAACCTTATAATGTCCTCAAAGTCAGACATTTGAGCTTTGTGTGCAAGAATTTTTGTTGCTCTTTCTTCCCAAGAAAAAGCAGCTGAAAGCACTTCAGATATATCAACAAATAACTGCTCACTCTCAATCTGCAGCCTGAGGAGGAAACAAATGCCATATATGCAATCAAAATCAAACTCAACAAATCTTTCTACATTAGTCAGGTTTTCAACAGCATCAAGGCAAGAAGCGTACACAGTAGCATCCACCATAAGTTGCTGAATGTAGTCCAAGGGCATTTTGGAGTTACGTGCCTGTACATTGAGTTCCCAAATTAAATTAGTAAAGAATGCAGAAAGATTATGGTTGCTTCCTCTACTGATCACATTATTATTGAAGGGTTTAAACTACAAGCTACCAAAATTTCAAAGAAAACTTGGAAACTGATTTCAGAAGGGTAGACCAATAGCAGATAAAAAAACACATCCAATGACAATACAACTGAAAAACCAAAAAAAGAAAAAGCATTAAGAGAAATGTAAAAAGCAACCAATACCTCCGTTGCTTTTTCCCTGCAACAAGCCTTCTTCAACTCAACCTCAAGAACAGGCAGCTTATCAACTGTTCCAAAAAAAAAAAAAAGAAACAAATATCAAAATATTGATAGTACATGATAGCAGTAACTGCTGAGAGTTCAAAAACTGAATATTCAAAACCTTGAATTCTCAACGATGCTCCATCTTTCAGAAGGCCTTTTAATTCATTAACCACACTATAGTGATCTTCACGTTGATGAACATTTACCAAAACGTCATCACAACGGGCAGTCCATGATACCGCATCAAGGTGGTACTGCTTCAGCAGCATCAACTCCGGTACCTTAACGGTAAAATTCCCCCATTCTTGAAGTAGCACTTCAACCTCCTACATCAATCAAAATTCCAAATTTATGCCCTTTGACTCATCAGAAACTTGGAATAAGGGAGAGAGAAAAAAAGGAAATACACATATATCATACCTTTAAACAACCAGGAGCTTCCAAAAATTTGCCGCAGCGAGCCTGGCATAATTCTGCTTGCCTCGATAGATCTAGAAGCATTTCCACTTCAGGAACCTCAACTTCAAGCTCTGATATCTATTCAACATACCAAAATATTAAACCAAGAGTGGAAGTTAAGAAAATATCACAATTTACGCAAACAAGGAAATTCAATTCACCTCTGATTTCAACTTATAGAGGACATCAATATCAACAGCAGCAAAACCATTTTCTGAGATGCATTTTTTCGAGTTCTCCAACCAAGCCTAATGAATAAGTATAACCAAATCAGCGACAAATATACCACAAGGTAACTAAGCAAACTTCCAATTTGCTCACGCAGACAAAATCAATTTCACACTATAAAGGTACTCTATTGTAAACCATTATGCAACAATTAAAGCAAGGAATGCAACAATGGTCCAGCCAAATTTAGATACCACAATACTACATCATAAAAGTATACTTCAAGACAATTGACTTTACGTCAATATATTTCTTCTCATGATTGATTTCATATTCTTAGGTCCATCTCTCAACACATTGAAATCATCCATCAGGAACTAAGGAAGGCAAGAATATGAGAACAAACATATCCCACTCAACAAATGATGACAAGGAGAAATTCGAGTTAGCTAAAATGAAAAGGTTCAGTTAGGCCAAGCTTGATATGAGAAGTAAACCTACATCACTGGTGGCCCAAATAATTAAGCCAACACAAATCGGTAATGTCATTCCATTCATTGGATCATCGTAGAAACCTAGCAGCAAATCTACAACTAAAAATTATACCCAAAAAATCCCTGAATGTATCAGCACATTTACCTTTGCTGGTGAAATTTTTTGCAATAATTTCTCACTTTCCTTTAAATAGATTGCGAAATCACATGTTCTCGAGTACAGTAAGTCCAATTCAGAAATCTGGAGTGACAGTGATGAAAAATGATTAATGTTAACTAATCGAAATTCAAGCACTAGCAACAAAAACTGAACATAACAGTATTTGCAATATATACTTTTGAGCATGATGTAAGAGCAGAATCAATTTCCTGAATCAACAGCCTGGCTTCTTCTGCATGCTTCTGTACGTAATGAATAAGATAGCTGTCACTCCAACCAGAAGATAGCAAAAAAAAGGCAATGCAGAAACTTCTCAGAAAATCATAATAACCTTCAATTTAAGATGCCCAGGCTCATTACAAGGCACGGGATCAAAACTCAGCAATTGATTGATATCCTCCATCTGCATTCTCTCAAAATCAGAACCATGGTGACCTGACCAATTTTCAATTCTAGAGAGTGCATCTCTTATGCCTTCTGCCCATTTACGAGCTATATTCAAATTCTTTGTCATATCCCGCACCTATTTACAAGTAGAATATAATATTTCATTAGAAATTATCCTCACAGCCTGTATTCCATACAGTACAAACAGAAGACAGATAATGTTTCACAACTCACTGAATCCATTTCAGAACCAGCCCAAAGAAATTGTTCAGCATCCTTGAATAGGTTAGCAAATGCATCACCAGAGTATGGATTCTGTAAAGTCTTACTGGAACGCAAAAGCCATTGTTCAGCAAGTTGAGCCAGACTGACAAGGGCACCTTTGACCTACACACGCTAACAATATCAGAACATGATTGCATAATAGAACTGACTCCAAATATGCTAACAAACTACATGCTGGACAAATGACACAGCATGCTGTCAGACAGTAAAATACCAGATGCAATAGAATGACATATTTTGTTGACAAGGATCTAAAATATGAGTTAAGCTTTCTTCCACAACACCATTTGTCAGAAATTTCTCCTGAGCCCACCATTTTCAGAGATGGACAGAAAAGTTCAACCACAATCTTCGGTTTGACATGACAACCACAACAAAAAATTCATATGAAACAACCATATGCCAATCTAGTGTAACTTGATACAATTATCATTAAGTTCATCCATGGTGATTCGACCATTGGAGGATACTTTTTTAATTATTCCAAACCAATAAAACTTCAAAAAATAAAAGCATGAATATCCACTAAACTTAAACTCTTTCTGCCAAAAATACAGATAACATTAGTTTTTAGTTCCAGAATGTGATGAATAGAAAAGATAGATTCAAATTCCGTGGTTGTAAAGAAGCCGAGGTCCTACATATTCAACATATCAGTGATCTACGACTTTAAGAAGTTAATCCAGCTAATGGTATTTCAGACATATCCACTAATTGGAAAAGGAGAATCAACCTTCTTGGTCAAGACATTAGTTTCATTGGAACGGGAATTTTGTTTTTGTAAGCAATTACTCCGTGATCTCTCCTCAGAAGCACACTTATCAGCAGTGAGCACCAAGTCATGCAATTCCGCAAGGTTATGACGATAAAGAAGCCGAAGTCGGCTGGATTTGCATTCACAAATGTGCTCCCAGTGCTGCATCACAGTCAAATATAGATGAGTCACCACTTAGAAAAAAATACAATACCAAGCACTAGAACTCTCCAAACAAAAGATGGCATCTTTAATAATGCAGAACAAATCCCAGACAATGAACACTTCGAAGCCATTATAAGATTACAATTTCTTTGTTTGATCTTAAACGGATATATAATAGAAGGCTATTGTTAAAAAAGAAACCTACATAAACAAAATCTTCAAAATGTTACAGTCAATAAAGTTGATAACAACTCGGCTAGAGCAGTCTGACTTCTATAGGAAATGAATTCAAAAAAATTTTTGACTGCCCTGCAGCTAATTGAAGGCCTCCCAAAGAAGAAAACTAAACAAATTATGAATGTCTATGACTGCCTGCATTCTGAATTTCTAACCCACCTCAATGGGAAAATGATTTAGCATAAATATAACAAAAGAAAATTGCTTCATTCTTCCAATGATTCATTTCTTTTAAACAAGCTATAAAAATAATAACACCTAAGGGGTTGCTAGCCATGTGCACTTGGAGTAGGAATTGAAACTAAAATTCTCAGCCACAAAATCAAATAACAGATATAATTGAGATGTTCTACATAAAAGATTCTCAGCTATCAAGAGATGAAGGGTAAGCTCTCTCCCATTTCCCTCCAAATATGCAACAGGCTTTCTATATTCTCATAAGCTCTTAAGTTTAAGCCTCTTCAACTTGTCCACAAAATAGCCCAAAAAAGTTGCATTTCTGGCCTCCTAACATTGAAACCTAGTGTTGCAAATAGCCTCTTCCAGCATTTCATCCCAATTCAATAAACTCTCCACATTGAATTAAACTTGTACAATGCAATGTTTCATAACGAGTTCAATGTTTCAGTTTATCATAATTAACAGCAGTAAAAATAAAATAAAGAAATGGATCAATAAGAACTCGCATTAAATAAGACTAATAAAATACAGTTACAATGCCAGAGATAGTCATAGTACCAAAGTATAACTATTAGGAGTTAAAACCGAGTACATTCTACTTGTTATTAAATATGCTCAAGAACATATCCATCATTGGAAAATATAGCATCTGCTTTTTTTTTTCCCTCATTAGTAAAAATGAAAGAGCAAAGATGCATGCAATCATTCAATTAATTTACAATTAAAAAAATGTTCTCAAAATGAGTCATCATCAAGTATTCATACCGCCAGGCATACATATGAAGATGGCCTACAACGACAAACAACTGCAGAAAGATAAAGATACTGCTTGCATATCACACATGTTGGATCCTGAAAAGACACCAGGAATCATGATAAGTATATTAGCATTGCAGAACGTCAACCCCGTTAACTAAGTGCTGTAGTCATCACCTCTTCAGTACCAACATATTCAGGATGTTTTCGAGCTGGCATGGGAGATGATTTGATTATACCATTTCTCCAAAGTCTCTCCCTCCTGCTTTTCTCTTTAGTATATATCCTCAGAAGTTCTTTCTTTAAATACGGTGCTACTTTGTTATCAAAATTATTCTGCTAAAACAAAAAACAACTATCATGTAATTGCAGAATATTAACATCAAAAGCAACCAGTCATCCAAAGCATTTACTGACTAAAGTTCTTCTTGACGAAATATTAGCATCAATGCATGATAATAAAAAATAATGTAATACTACCCCCGAATTTTAAATATAGAGACTTTTACTATTCATCCCTAATTTTCCCATATAATTTTCTTCTCATTCTACCCTAAAAAATAAGAACTCACATCCACTCAATAAAAAAGTGGACCCCACATGCACTAAAGACAAATTACATAAACTACAAGACAAAGGGCATTTTTGTCCAACTTATACCCAAAATACCAATAGTCTCTATTATGTATAACCACCTACAAAGCCCTAAAGTTTATATTTAAAATTCGGAGGTAGTAAAGAATATCCCAAATTTAAGTCAAGCATTCAGAAGATCTTGTTAGGCCAAGATAAATACAAAACAAGAGTAATGTATGCCAAGTAAGCAACAGCGATGAAATGGAACTGAGGCAAATAATATATAAGGACATGCTTTTAATGTTAAACAGAAAGACTTTAAACAGTTTGCAGGGCCTTCAAGTTGGGGTTAGGGGTTTCAATGGTTTTTATCTCTAACAAATTTTAGGAAAGCATTTTTTCCATTTGATTGTTTGTTAAGTCGACTGTCACATAAGCATGAATTGCTATCCCATATATTTCTCGTCAATGTCATCATATTGTGTCACACTCAAAAAAAAATCGTGCTAAAAACAATAAGCAATATAACTTACAAACTTCGCTACTACACAGAGAAGTTCCTCGTGAGATAAAACAGCAGTTTTATGATACATCTGATATCGGTCTGCTCCAAATCCACCATGAGGCAGCCAATCAGCAGGAGCAAAATTAACAGCTTCTGCACAATTCAAACCTTAACAGAGCAAACATCAAAACTGCATTAGAAGTCAGTATATTAATTGCACAAATCTAAAATCAAGTTCAAGGTTAATCAATTTCAAATTAGTTATAGCATACCAAAATTGAATCCTCCATGATAAGACCTGGGGAAGGTTATGACAAAATTTCCAGGCTCCTAGCGAAGAACAAGCAGAGTATAAATGTCATAGCATCGAACATATACAGAGACAACCTTTTAGCAACCACTAAAAAGTTCAAGTACTTTCAAGAAGACATTAAACAGTAAGTTCATAGATGATGGAGAAGGTAAAAATGACTTATTTAACACTTTGCAACTGACCACTCAGTACCATCACGTCCTCCTACTGCCTCAAATTTAACCAAGTCAAGTTATGATCAGACTGAATTTCTTTCAGTACTCATTCTAATACATATACTTTCAGAGAACACATCACTGATACTAGGCAATATGAAATTTACATCCTTAAGCATCAAACCTGAAGTACACTATAGACTGGAACTCCATTTTCTCGCAAGACAGATGGATTCAACATGGTGACAAGCTGAAAGAGTAAATCTGGCTGTGCATCGAAAAGATCAGGAAGGCTATTTCGCATCACCTAACAGAAAAGAGGACAAAAAGAGCTATTTACATAAGCAAATGCCACCACAAGGAGATTAAGAAACCATGCAAAATATATCATCAACATGAAACTGAGTTCCTTTTGTAGCTATTTGAATGTAAGTGAAATCCCAGACATAACAAGAATATGAAAAAACAACAATCAATAGTCAAATAAGGATAGAGAAAAAAAAGACAGCAAAACAACATAGAAGGAAACTAAATACCTTCTCAAAAGCATTGACTTCACTACCAGGGACGCTGTACCAACATTTTGGCTCTCCCCTGGAAACATAAGAGAGCTGAGGGCATCAACTTTCATAAGACCAAAGAAATCTTATCTAACATGTAAGCTATAAACCATAAAGCAAGAAGAAGAAACACATCAATCCGTTCCATGCAACCATATAAGAGGAGAATTTTATTTATTACACAGAAAAATAAAAGTTATTCACTGAGAAGTGCTGTATCAGATAGGTTGCGCATGTCTAAAGCAAACATCTCACAGACCATGATTTGAATAGTCCCAACAAATCTTTGAATCCTAGTAAACAAACAAAAAAAAAATTGACAAATAAACATTCCAGTCCCAGATGTACAAAAATACAGCCTTCGTATCTTGTTAATGTACAAACATCTTTCATTTGCAAAAGAAACGAAGAAGTGATCCTCATAATCAATGATTAGTAAGTTATCATAACAGTCATTCTTCTTTTACATCGCCTAATACATTATATTATGTTATAAATTCCCTCTTCTTGTGAGAAAAACAAACATATACTGGACAGGCATACATACATAAACCAACTTTTGGCCTTAAATTTTTGGGCTTATTTTTTCTAATAAATATTTTATATAGAAATGACAATTATAGATTTATTGAAGACTTTTATGCTGACAAGGATAACATTCTCCAAAATAGACAAAGATGAGAAACCAAAGTACAATAGGATAAGTTTTTCTCCAAGAAAAATACCAAGTGAAGATTCAATTACACAAGTACATTTCATGGCAAATATTAATCACAATATCCTAATAAGGGAGAAGTAGACTCCAGAAGCATCTGAAATATAATATTTTTAAATTGGACAAAAGGAATGGCGCAGAGAAGAGAAGACAGTATGTTGCAGGACATTGAACACCCCTGAAACCTTGAGAAAGGATCTCTGGTTCTTCTTCACCTCCTTTTTGCTATTTTGGTTATTAAGTTCATGTTAAAAATTCAACAAGTTATCAGAATTTATGTTGAGCTTTTCATTGAATTTCATTGCCAATTACCACTTGGATAGCATTTCTTCTTTTAGTGTAAAAATCTGGATTTGAAAATGAAATCCACAAAATTTCATGGAATTCATAATTTATTCATTCCAAATGGACTCTTAGTGCAAATCTTGGTTTTTAACCCGATGCGACTAATAAATAAATAATTTTATAATTTCTCGTCTCCATTTCCAAGAACAATACAGTTTTCAAAGAAAGTTAAAGTTAAAAGGAAAATTACATGATAAAAGTAGATGAATGATGATTACATACCAGTGATGATAATTCATAGAGTAAAAACAGTGGTCTTCAAAATGCCAGCAAAAAGATGAGAACAACATGCCAATATAGAGCCATGGCACCATAACACCAGTTATATTATGATGAACAGCTTGAAGCACTGAACCCTTCAACTTGGGTAAGTTGTTGAGATTCCATGGACTACCACAGTATTCATCCCATAACTTAGGCTCAATAAATTCAGGTCTCTGATCATTCTTACGTGGAAAGCCACTTCCATAAATCGAAGTATCCAAATCACTTCCATACATAACTTCAACTTCGCCAGCAGATCCCTCCACTATTTCCCAAAATTTTTTCTCCATTTGCACTCTTGATGCAGCTGTTGATCCAAACCATCTCCTCTTGGCCCTATCAGCCACACGTCTAAAAGCTTCCACTGTAAAGCGCTTGCCAGGAACAAAACCAAAGCTATCCTTGTCTGAGTTCAAGCACTCAAAGCAATACCAATTTCCAGATGGGATTTGCTTCAATGGTGGTGAGAGACAGTAAATGTGCCATCCCTTATTACACCTATCGCACAGAAGCATTACCTCCCCATGCAAACCACTCCTGCATTGCTCACATATCTGATCAAACTCTTCCTCTTTCTCCTCTTCTTTATTACAGATTTTAACTTTCTCACCATCAGAATTTTTTCTTCTTCTTTTTGATGCTGAAATGTCAGCCTGATCTTCACGCTTCTTATTATCCTCTAGGATTCCCCTTTTGTTACTTTTTGTTGTTTCCTTATTCAGTTTGTTATAATACTTCTCATAATCATACAGATGCTCGAAATACAATTGACACAAAACATGCTTTGCACATTCAGAAATTTTCTTCCCTGACCTCACAAATTTCGAAACCTCCCCCCATTTCTTCTCCTTTACAACCTTATCATACCCACCAAACCTCTTTACAGCATTGAACAATTTACACAAATCCAACTCATCCCCTTCAAAAATAACTCTCTTCTTCAACTTCTTACCACAATGATCCTCCAAAAACCTCTTGTACTCCAACTCAAACGTTTCAGAATCACACGAAGCAGGCCTAGCCTGCAACTGATGAATAGCCTGAGTCTTAGTAGGAAAGCTAAAACTATCCAAATTCAATGCAAACGGTGGTGACCAAGTCTTGGGAGGAACAATCTTACAAATCCCATATTTCTCAGCTTCTACTCTAATCTTATAAATATACTCTAAAGGATCCCTAAATTCCTCTTCAGTAGGATAATAAACAGGAGCTGGAGGTACATGCACTGAAACAGACGAAGACACGCACAAGTTTTGCCCCAGAACCCCTTTCTCCACAGCTCTAGGCCTTCCTTTTCCCATTCCACAAAAACCACTCACATACTAGTTACTCAATCTACGAATCCATTCGTGAATAACAACGAAACAAAGCTTGTATCAATCCGTAAAGTCAAAAATCCTCCAAAAATGAAATAATAAAAAAAGTAAAGGAACTGATTTCTAGGGTTTTAGAGCGTACCTTGAAAAGAGAAAATAAATATAAAAGCTCTCTACTTTCCTTCTTTGCTTATAGATTATAGAGTTTATAGACTGTGAGAGTTTCGTGAGAGATTTGGTTAATAACCAAAGTGAAGATTGTGAATTTAGATTTTATATATATATATATATATATATATATATATATATATATATATATATATATGTTGCTGAGAAAAAATTTTAAAAATTAACGGCAATTTAGATTTTGAGGTCTGAAAATAGGAATATTTACAGGACCAGTTAGTATCTTTATGTTTTGATTTTTTGTCATAAATAGTTGTAAATTAGTAAATTACTATTACAAATTAATTAATATTTGATATTTTTTAAAAAAATTAATCAATATTTGATGAATTCATTATTAATAATTAATACTTTATTATCTTTTTTTTTTACAGTAATACTTTATTATCAAATGATTTTCAATAATCCATAAAAATGAATTTTAATTATCATAAAAATAGATAAGCAAATAAAGTAGCCATTTATTAACATAAAAAAAATTGTAAGTAAATTTTTGCTTTCATTGTAGGGCGGCAAATCATACAAGCCGTTTGCGAGCGGGTCGGTGTTCGCTCGATAAAAACTTGATTCAAGCTCGGATCGATAATAAACGAGCCGAGCTTGAGTCGAATATTCGGGCCTGTTTAATAAACGAGCCGAGCAGTTAGGCTCGTGAACAACTCGTTTAAAAAGGTTCGCAAATAGCTTGTTTGATAGGCTCGCAGCTACTCGTTAAATAAGCTCATGAGCCTATTAAAACGACGTCGTTTTGATACCAAACTAAAAAATATGTTTCAGCCAAGCCACCCACCTATCCACTTCACTTTTTACTATTTCGTTTCTCTTTCACTAAAACTGTTATTTTGATTTTCTCACTAAAACGACATTAAAATAAATTTTCTTGATTTTTTACTAACTTTTAACAAGTTTAAACACGAGCTCGAACTCGAATAGCAGCAGGAAACAAGCTCGAACTCGAGCTTATTTACAAGCTAAAACTTAAGCTCGAAATGAGCTAGAATTCAAGTTTAATTGCAAACTCAAACTCGAGCTTGAATAGCAACATGGAACAGCCAAGCTCGCGAGACCGAGCTCGAGCTCATGGAATTTAATACGAGACAAGCTCAAGCAGCATAATACTCAACTCGACTCGTTTGTAACCCTATTTCATAAGGAGTAACATAGCATTGAACTATATTTGACAAATAAAAATAAAATAATAAACTTATAGAAGGAAAAGTATTACAAATTTTTTGAAATTTTACACAATTAATTAATTGTGTAATTCTTGTGTTTTTAAATTCACTTATTAGTGTCTGAAGTATTATTTTGTTATACTATTTAGAGTTAGATTTTTGTTATTTTTTTCATGAGAAAATATGAAACATACAATCAAGATTTATATAATTGAATATTTAGTCACTCATAAAATGAATTATTTGGTCCCAACAATTTTATATACTTAACTATTTAGTTTTTAAAATTTATGTAATTAACTATTTAGTCCATGAGTATTAATGTTTTATAGAAATTTAATAATAATTTTAACAGAAGCATTAAATAGTATAACAGAATAGTATTTACAGGACAAATTAGTATATTTTTTAAAAATAAAAAGATATAAGTAATTAATTTTGTAAATTTTCATATACTTTATAGTACTTTTCCCTTTATATAATTAAAGGGGATAATATTATTATTATGAGTACCTTTTTCAAGATGGACTTGTATCAACTAAAAATTATAAAATGATATTACATTAAATTGCAAAAATTTGAACTTAAGAATTAATTAATTTAAAAATTATAGTAATTTAAACTTCCAATAACTTTTTAATATTTGCTAGTAATGTAATTAGGGTTGATTATGCAAGATTAAAGTAAAATAAACTGAACTTTTTAACAAATTTTTCTAAATTCCTTAAAAAAAACAAAATTTTAAGCATGCATGCGTATACACAAAATAGAAGTATAATGTATGGTATTGATTTTAAAAGAACAGGACTAAAATGTATACTATTAAAAAGTTCATGGAGTGCATAGTAACTTTTTAGGGAAAAGCCTATATATAGCCTCTTTTAAGCATTTGGACATATATAATCTCTTAAATTTTTTAACCCAAAAATAAATTTATTTATAAAAAAATGTTATTTATGTCCTTTTTCTAACTTTTTATTCTTTTGCATGGTTTGGGTAGATGGGTCGGGCCTTTTGTCGTTTTTGGGTTTCATATATATATGGGAGTCCTTTTCTGCAACTACTATGGCTTTGGCTAGATTTTTTTGCTGGCTTGATCTTAGACTTTGAACATTGCAATCTTTTATTTCTATTTATTTGCTATTGTTATAGTTGTCAAGTTTTGTTTAGGGATGTAATAGTGAATAAAAAAAATATTAGGGATGTAAAATACTCCAATGGATAATTATGGAGCTGAATTTTAAAAATAATTAATAAAGTATAAGCTCAAAAATCAGGTTTAAGTTGGACTCTAATTCGATTGAATAAATTCAAATATATGGAACTCAATTCTGATTAATAAAAATTATGTTGTTTTATTAATTTTATTTGTATTTTTTAATTAAGTTGGCAAACAGGTTTAATAAAGTCAAGTTTACGAACATTCTTGATACGTTAAACCCTATGAAAAGCTTTAAGTTCAAAAATTCTATATATTCAAAAGAATATATTAAATGTTAATTATTTCAGCTAAATTAAATCAATTATTATCGTCTTAAATTGTGTGATATAAAAAATGAAAGTATTATTTTGTAACGTATGATCTATAAGTACAAGAATATATATATATATATATATTTATTTATATTTAAATTCATAAAAAAAAATTGTAGAATAAAATAAGGATATATAAAAATAAAATTTGCTTTTTCAGAAGCAGACATGTTATGGGCACAGCAGCAAAATATAGTATATTTGCATTTTTCATCATAATATTTTAGCTCATATTCACGTGACATTCGTTTATTGTATAATACAACCAACCAACAATATATATATATATATATGTAGCTGAAATTTGCAGAGCTTAATTATATTTTGGTAATATAATTTTAGAATAGGGACAACTGTTAAATTACATCATCAACTAGCTTAATTATATTTTGGTAATATAATTTTAGAATACAGACAACTCTTAAATTACATCATCAACGTTTTTTAATCATGATTTACATAGTAAAACTTTATGGTTAAATTTGTATTAAACCAATAATTTTTAATTATTTGGAAATAATGGCAGTATATTAAAATTTTGAAAGTTCAAATATCAGACCTGATATAACATTTATTCAAATCACTTAGGTTGATTTTTAACTTTTTCTAGTAAATTAGTGTATTTTCAATTCAAATTAATGTTGTATTTATAATCAAATTAAAGAAAATATTTATATATACGACATGATTACTTAATTTTTTTATTATTTACTTTTTTTTTGATAAAACGGATAATAAATAACAAAATAATATAATTTTTCTAAAAAACATATATAAAATAAATTATTATGTAAAATAAATTACACGTACATAATGAGCTCTCGGGATGACCCCTTCCTGATTTTTGCAGGGTTTCCTACCATAAAGATATTATAATTTGGTCTAAACTTTTTTAAAATATAATATATAGTAATATTTAATAAAATAACACATTTTAATATTTAGTGAAATAGCAATTGTTAACTAATACCGTTATAGATTTTTCAAAAAAATCTAAGACTACCCCTTGTTACAAATATTAATTTATTTTAATTAATTAATCAAAAATTTAAAAATTTAATATAAAATTAATATGTGTTAATATAATTTAGAATTATTCCAAACTTTACAAAGTGGTCGGAAAAATAGTTGTCGTCACAGTTGAATGATTTTCGGTAACCGTCATCGGATCATTGGATGATTGTCAATATACGTTAATATTCATCAACATAATTTAGAAATTTTCAAAAATGATATCAGTTGATATTTCTCAGTATTTATTAATATTTTTCAATGTAACTTAGTATTAATGAATATTGATAAATATTGATAAATACTGACTTAAATTAATAAATATTGATATTAAAAAATTATGATTTATATTGTTAAATTTTAATAAATATTGACAAATACTAATTTATATTGAAAAATAATGATAAATATTGAAAAATATTGATTTATGTTGAGAAATATAGATAAATGATGTTGACATATATTGATTTGTATTCAATTTTTAATTTTTAGTTAATTAATTAAAATAAATTAAGTAAAAAAAATTAAAAAATAAGGTTAACAAGGTTAAAGCACAAAATATATGTTATTTTGCTAATTTTAAAAGAAATGAGTTATTTTCTCAAGTGAAAATTCGAATGTTATTTCATATAATTTCCCCTAATATATATGATATTAACCCATCACAACAAGTTCTTAGGCATAATTTGAAATTGAGTGTTTGTTTAGGGAAGATTATGATAATTAGTAAACACAACTTGCATCAGCAAGTAATTTTCCTTTCCAATTCAAGAAAGTGCAATTGTCAAACTATTTTTATAGATAATTTCGATTATATTTTTATTTTTATATTTAAAGATATTTATTGTATGAATATTTAAGATATTTTAATATTTTATTTTATTAAAAAATTTAATTTTATAGGAATTTATTAAACAAATCAAACTTTTTTTATTACTTATTGGGAAATAACTTTTGCATAATTATACTTTTCAAAAACTTAATTTCTCAAAAAATATATAATTTGAAATAAATACTGAAAAATTATTAACTTAGACTTGAATATATAAACCACCACTTGAGATTGCACATATAAACATTTATTCTTATACATATTTTGAGCTTGCAAACGAAATCACTTTAAATTTTATTTGTAAGTTATTTATTTTTAATATTTTTAACATTAATTTTTAAGTTAAAGAACCATTTTCAATTTTTTTTATATATAATTTATAATTTGAAAATTTATAAGTAATAAGTTTTGCTTTGTGAGAAACACTCCACAAAAACGTTGGTTATTGAATTATATTTTTTATTGTATTTGATATTGAAAGGTGTGTTTGAGTATGACTTAACTAATAACACATTAGCACCTAATCAATAGTAAAAAAAATAATAATAATATAAAAAAAAACTAATAGCACCCAATATGCAAAAATGAAAAAAAGGCAAAAGGGGTGAAATTTTGAGTTCTATGATGCTTAAATTAGTATATTATTTAAGAAAAGAGAAAATAATGTAGAGAATAGAGTTCTAGAAAGAAAGGAACACTTTACCTTATGACCATCACCAAATTTATACATACATAATATGTTAGTAGTTGAGAGAAAAGTGGGATAACGGAGATAGTGAGATATTTTTACTCCGAAAGATCACTCAACTATAATGGTCAACCCTCCATTTTCATAGGGAGCCAATTATACTTTAGTAACCATTAGGAATCTAGTTTCGGTCATTAGCCGTGAAAAATTGGTATGATAACATTACTCCCTCTAAAAGATGACCGAGTCTAAAACTAGATGCCTCATTTGTGCAAAATTACTTGCATTACTTGACTTGGATTTTTATTTGCTAGGGATTTTCAACTAGGTCTTTTTTTTTTCGCCTAAGTGTTTTAAGTTTTTTATTGCCTAGAGATTTTTATATAGGTCTTTTTTGCTTAGAGCTTATCTAAGTCTTTTTGTTTAAGTGATTTAATTTAGGTATTTTTGCCTAAGTGTTTTAGGTTTTTCTGCCTTGAAGATTTTCACCTAGGTCTTCTTACAGGTGGTTCTCATTTAAGGTTTCTTTCTTTTGCCTAAGTGTTTTGACTGAGGTTTTTTTGCCTAAAAGATTTTCACCTATGTATTTTTTTTTTTAAGTATGTTGTTTATTTTTATGAGCTTTAACATCAATTTGTTCTTTTATGAAGAGCTTCTACCCTTTACAAAGCTCATAAAATTTTGGCTTTCTTTTAAACCTAGAAATTTGTTTGCGTAAGTCACCACTTAGGTTTAATTTCACTCAAGAAGTGTTATTTTGAGGAGGCCGAAGAATCACATGAGAGTGTTTTGCCTAAGGATGTTATCTAAGGTGTCGGAGGGTGTTGTCCGAGGTGGCTAATGAGTCACCCTAGTTGGCTAATGAGTTATCCTATGTGGTCTAGGTATTATCTGAAATGATCTAAGTGACCTAGGTTTTATTCGAATTGACTAGGTGAAAATCCGAGGTGACCTAGATGTAATCCAAAATGATCTACAAGTCATCTGAAGTGACCTAGAAGTTATCTGAGGTAATTAGGTTTTATCCGAAGTAACCTGGGTGAAAATACGAGCTGCCCAAGGATGTTATCTAAGGTGGCCTAGGGTGTTATCTAAAGTGGTTTAAGAGAGTCATCTAAATGGGTTATCTGAGGTGCCTGCAAAATTGAAGCCAAAATTGGGCAGAAAATCCTACAGCCCCTATGAATGTCCTCATGACCTGTGAAAACAATGATTTCACCAGTTCACAACTCTTGGTAAATTATCATGATCCATTTTCCTGCCAAAATTAGGTAGAAATCGCACATCATTTGTGCAAAATACTCACAACTCATGAGTAACAGTAATTTGGTTAGTACTCTCCGGTAAATTTTTCTATGACCAATGGAAATCGAGCCAAAATTGGGCACAATCACTGTGAAAATTCTCACAACTTGTGAAACGCATTCAGAATCATGTCAAAAACAAGTAGACCTTAGGTGGAAATTGTGATGACTATTTGATAAAAAAATCGGCCATAGTTGAATTATTGTTATTGTCAATCAATAGAATTTGTAGGTTCATGGAAAAATAATTTTTAAGTCTATTTCCCACAAATGGTGCCAATTGGTGACCGCAGCAAAATCAAGCAAGTATAGTTTAACCTGCAATAATGAAAAAAAGCAAATTTAAATTAGTATATTGTTTAAGAAAGATAAAATAGATGTACACAATGGAGTTGTGGAGATGAAGGAACCCATTACCTCATGACCATAAAATTTATATATATATATATATAATTATATATAATATGTTAGTGGTTGAGAGAAAAATGAAATAATGGAGATAATGATAAATTTTTACTCTCTAAAATTTCTCAACTATCATCGTGAACTCTCCATTATAGGGAGGCCGTTATACTTTAGTAATATTTAAGAATCTAGATTTAGTCATTAGCCGTGTTGGCATGGTAACAGGTCTGATTATAGTTGAAGTCACAATAACAATAAATATTAAAAAGAAAAAAGAGAGGAAGTGATTGGTATTTTGCATAGGGTTGATGTTGATTAACATAATTATTATGTTTATTTAACTAATTATCATCAATTAACAATGCTCGAAAGAACAATGTGGTGATTATACCAGTCTTCGTCGGATGGGCCCAAATGATTATATTAAATTTGTATCATGGAAATAGTGATTAGTGAAAAGCAAAATACCTAAACAAAAATCCCATACCAAATCATGTTAAAAACCATAATTTTTATTTATTTATTTAGTAGATTTATTATTATTATTATTACTACTACTACTTTTTCAGTTTGTTTCTTTCAAATCCCACTGGAGTCTACATCAAATTACTTTATTCTAATTTTTTAGCCAATGGGCTGTGGCTGCTACAATATATTTACATTAATTCAAAATATATAATATTTATATTATCTAATATACTTTTCTCAATTTATTTATTTGTACCCACAAAAATATAACGAATTAGTGTGCTCATATCTTAATAAGCTATTTTAGATTTTTTAAATTAGGATTTTATCCCACCAACCATTATTTTTGATGTTTTACACATATTTCTATTCGCATTAAATAATAATAATAATAATAAATAAATAAATAAACAAACGCACAGTTTAAATTATTTATTTATTTTGCAATTATACAAATTGGACCAATTACAAACAAAATAGTCATTGTAAAGTCTTATATAGCACGGGAGAAAACAATCAACTTACTAGATTACACATTAATGAAGTTTTATCATTTACTAATTTTTTAATTTATTAATTATATCTAGATTATCTACCTAACCGTAGTTAGTTATAGTCATCTAATTAACTAACACCATGATAGGAGCATAATTATTATAAAATTAAGTTTCATGGGGCATATTTTTTAGGGATAATTTTATTTTAGAATTATATATACATAGAGTATACCATAAGTTTATTTATAGAATATAGACATTAATTTTTAAATAATTTTGTCCAATCATTTTATATATTGTTTTCCTTTTTTAAATCTATAATTTAATGTCTAACATAAATGTACAATATTAATTAACTTTGTACCCTTCTAACTAAGGGAATAAAAACTAGTATTAATTTATAATCACATTCTCAAGTCAAATTATGGAATTGTAAAATAAGGATTGAGGAAGTTTTTACCTAAAACATAATTAATAAATTTTCATTAAGACTAATGACAAAGCTTAATTGACTTAAACATAAAAAAGGTCTATATAATTACAATACAAATGCTCTTTAGAATGTTCTAGTTATATATATAGACCCACATGAAATTCTTAAATATGAATGATTCTCGTTGCTTCTATTATGGGTACTTTACTAGTTTTAATATATTTCAAGCTTTTCCCCCAATAATTTTAGAGGTCCAAATTTTGACACATATTATTTTATTATTTATATAATAATTTAAGACAAAATTCAAAGGTGGTATTTCTTTTATTTTTTATCCATTTATTTTGGGATAATTATTAATTAATGAAAAAATATAAAATATAAAATATTATTGTTGCTAAATAATGGTATGCAACAAATACATTTGTCGTGAAATATTATAAAAAGACTTTTTTTATATTAAATGCAATGCATTAAATTAATAAAATTAAATAATTAAATAAGTTTAAAACAAAATCATGCTTATATTAAAAAAACTTGCAAGTGAAATTTATCAATCCATAAATAATAATTTAGATGGAAAAATTTATAAATTATTACTGCAATCACTCCCCTTTAATTGAAATGAAGTAATTAATTAATTAAAATTATTATAATTAATTAATTAAAATTTTAAAGAAAAAAAAAAATCAATTAAAGAGGCATGGTTGCGCAATTGATAATGGGAAAAGAAGGGCTTAGGTGTAGAAAATGGAAAAAAGAAAGGGTCATGTCGGTGGAAATTTACATTTAAAAAGACAAAAAATAAAATAAATTTGAGAGAGACAGAGACCAAAAACGCACGCTCAGTCTCCTATCTTCTTCTATTCAATCTGTGTAGCGTAAGATATGTAAATTTGTGTATGTTTTTGTATTTAAAGTATATATTTTTTTCTGCTATCTGTCTGTCCCTCTCCTTCTCTCTCTTCTCCTCTGTAAGTTTGTGTATTTTTATTCGAATTCTAATATCCAAATCTCAAAAATTCTCTTCCTTTTTTGCAAAAACTGATCTCAGATTCACAACTCTCCAATACCCACTTCCATTCTACCATAGCCCACCCAACATATACAAAAACCCAAGCTTGAAAGCTATTAGTCTCTTTTTTTGGTTTTTTCTTTCTACTTTTCATTTTTTGAACAAATCCCAGTTGGAACTTTGCTCTTCTTTTTTTTTTTTCAGGTTTTATGCTCTCTCTCTCTGTTTCCCTTTCTTTTTTTATTCTTCTTTTTTTGTTTATGTAAGGGTTTGGTTTGTGTTTTTGTTACTCTGATTTGATTAAAGTAAATCAGTTGAAGTTGCAATTTGATTAACTTTGGTGTTGCTTTGAGTTGACTTGTAAGGAATCGTTTGAAAATAGGTATATTCGTTTGTGGGTTGTTTTGTTTGTTTGTTGGGAAAGTTGAAGGAATTAAATTTTTGATCTTTAGTTTGATTGGGAAAATGGGAATTTTTATACTTGGTGAAAGTGATGTTGCTAATGTTAAGTAGTAGTACTTGATTAGGTGATTTTTTTTTAATCAGGAGGGTATTTATGTGACTCATTAGATTCTTGTTGCTTCAACTTTGTTTTGTAGCTTCTGTGAAGTTTGATTCATTTTTTAATTTATTTTGTGCAGGTTAATTTGGTTTGTTTAAGAAAGAATATTTGAGACGGAGTTCTCTTGTTGCTGTATTGATTAAAGAAGAACTGAAAATTTAAAATGTTTATCTCACAACTAGGGAAGAGGATTAGTATGTGTATGTGAAGCTGAATGAATTGATTGAGGTGGATAATATTCTGTACCTTTTGAGGCATTGGAATTTATTAGTGCTGAATTTCAAATTCTGGTGCTGGGATGGGCTGTGAGTGTTCAAAACTCTCTGCCTGTTGTTGGAGTTCTGAGTATGGGGGATCAGTCCCCGAAGGTCAAAAGGAGGGTGAGTGAAGCAAACTTTCAACGTAGTTTTCTGTTTTTTTACTCTTGTTCATTTTAGGGTGTGATTTTTAACATCCGAATTGATTGTTCTTTGTAGAAAATGAGGAGAAGAGTGAAGTTGATGATTTGCCTGCATTCCGCGAATATACCATTGAGACACTCAAAATGGCAACTTCTGGCTTTGCAGTGGAGAATATAGTTTCTGAACATGGGGAAAAAGCTCCAAATGTGGTTTATAAGGGCAAGCTTGAGAACCAGAGGAGGATTGCTGTAAAACGGTTTAATAGATCTGCATGGCCTGATGCCCGGCAATTTTTGGTAAGTGGAGTGTACCCATGTCTTTTCTATTAAGTCTGTGGCCAAAGAAACTATAGTTTCATCTATAAGATATATAGCTGAAGCTGCTTATGTGGTAATCTTGTAGTTATTTCTGTATGAAATTTGATAGGTGCTTTACTTTGACATTCTATAAATTTAGGAAGAAGCAAGAGCTGTTGGTCAGCTCAGGAATAATAGACTGGCAAATTTACTTGGTTGTTGCTGTGAAGGGGATGAGAGGCTGCTTGTTGCAGAATTTATGCCCAATGATACATTAGCAAAACACTTATTCCACTGTAAGTTCTTTTTTGGTGCCCTTTGAAATGGTTGTTTTTATTCAATTGTTCCTTCTACGTCTCTCACATCAAAAAGTATGTTTTAGCATTTCATCTTTTAAGTTATAAATAATGGGTTGAAGGGAGGAAAACTCTTCAAATCATTTGGTTTGCCAAAAAGGCAATAATGTTTTTTGTGAAAAATTTTTGTGGTATGCAATCTTTTGCAGTGATCTGCTAACTCGTGTGCAACTTGGTTTGCCCTCCTGGTTTCTACAGGGGAAACACAACCCATGAAATGGGCGATGCGCCTTAGAGTGGCTTTACATCTTGCGCAAGCTCTAGAATATTGTACAAGTAAAGGGCGTGCTCTTTATCATGATCTGAATGCTTATAGAATTGTTTTTGATGATGTGAGTATCCAGAATCAATTGCACTTTTTCTATTTTCTATTAACACTTGACAGTTAGATTAGAATTTCTATTTCACCATCTTTTTATTTCTCAGGAGGGCAATCCTAGACTTTCATGTTTTGGTCTGATGAAGAATAGTAGAGATGGGAAAAGTTATAGTACAAACCTAGCATTTACTCCTCCCGAGTATCTGAGGACAGGTATTTAAGCAGTATTTCTCCACCTGTGGACTTGCTATTGTAGTTTATTGATATCTTTTGGGTGTGCAAAACTTTTATTGCATTTGAATCCTGAGTTACAGAGTTGAATAATAAATCACTTTTAGCTATCACAGTTGATTTATGTTCAGTTATGTCCCATTTAACTAATACAGTTGGTATTACTGATTATATTATGTGTGCTTTAACACCTTGTATTTTTTTCCTTTTGCAGGAAGAGTAACACCTGAAAGTGTAATGTATAGCTTTGGAACCCTTTTGCTTGACCTTCTAAGTGGAAAACATATCCCTCCCAGCCATGTAAGTTTTTTGTTTTATACTTAGATGAATGAACTTCACATCTGCTAGATAATTTTTGTTTTATACTTAGATGAATGAACTTCGCATCTGCTAGATAATGTTTAAGCGTTTCTTAACCATTTTTTTAATGTATTAGAAATGGAATCAAAGTAATTTATTTTGCCCTTTCTAGTCTAATTTTGTTTCAATATTAATCTGAATATTAGGCAATTTTCAATTTTCCAACCATCTTTTGCTCTCTTCTGCTCTCTTCCGGACTTTTTTTTTTTTGGTTTTTGACATCTTGTGTTATGTTGTGCTAGTAGACCAGTTTTCTATGAAAAAATAGGGAAGCTTTTTAAAGATGTATCACATGAAACAAATGAAAGCTGAGTTTAGCTCTTGAATGAGCGTTCTTGGGTTTTTATCATTGACAAATGGTCCCCATTTTTTATGAACGTATGGTCATGGTGTGAAAATTCGTAATTAATGATTGAATGAATTAACAAATATGATCCAGTAAATTAATCCGAGGGAAATGAAATAGATCCCAGGTTCAGTTGAAATCAAGGTTAACAGTAGTAATGCCTTCCTTTCCTGGATTTTTGAAAATGGTGATGATTGCAATTTTGTGACTACACATATTGTGCATCCTCAAATCCCCTAAGTTGGGAAGTGGGATTTGGAGAAAAAATCTGAGAGTCCAGCATGCTATACCTGTATCCCTTACCAGTATCACTTGGGGTATGTTCGAGGAAGGATGAGATTCTTTATCCTCAATGAGACTTGTAAAAAGTAAAAGTTTATCCAAGTTGTTTGGGCTGGTGCATTTTCTGCTGCTTATCCTTTGGGTTGTAACAAACCTCACAGGATGAGTGAGGGAGAAGTGTAGACAATGTTAAGATATTTCAGTTTGTCATATGAGTACTTTCTTACTGATCGAATGGATTCCAATAATATGAGACTCATTTCTTTTTCAATCTTTTAAAGCACTAAATGATTCACTGCTCATGTCATCCCTAGTGTAACAATAAGAACAACTAAAATGTGATCTAACTGGCTGAGCCACTGCTATCCGGCCTTTTGTGGCTTATTATTACCAGATGGTGGTTCTGATGTGATGATGTAACTACTTGACAGCTTGCTGATTATTATTATCTTTTAATTGGATATTGAGTTTTTATGACTGATGAATGAAATGAGTGGATTGGGTGAGGAGCACTTACTTCTTATGGTTGCCTTAACACTAATCTTGTCTTGGATCTGTTTTTTTTTTTTTTTTTTTTTTTTTTTTTTTTTTTTACAATATAGAATTAAAAATATTTTATAAATAAAAATTTAAGGAGTTAGAAAAAAAAAAAAAAAAAA
>CANUEY010125938.1:0-20715 GCA_948099555.1 Croton setiger
TAAGATCCGAAGATCATCTCTGTAGCATATAGGACCCGTAGGTCTTTCTATATCATATGAGCACGTAGGCCTCTCTGTAAAAACCCGTAGGTTTTTCCTGGTGAAATTTGCACACACTGGCTTCGATAATCATAACGCCTGTAATTATGTCCTGTGAAATGCATTTATGCAATATATACATTTTATAGCAATATCTCTCAAATAAACATATAGCTGGGTTTTAATACCGGTGAAAATATCATATATATTTCTATCCAGATCAAACAACTCAACTGGTCGGATTTCAGTACCGACTCAGGAATCACAAACAAATCAAGTCATACATATCTCTGGTTGATCGGGCTTCATACCGGTCCAAACAATTCAATATAGCAATATAAGTAATATCACAAAGCATATCTCTAAGTAAGTGGTTTAACACTTACCTTACTGCTGTGAGCTCGGTGGGGCCTCGGGCTGCTTACCCCATGCCGCTCTCGAACTAGATGCTCCTATAATGCATAACATAGCAACCGTGTTTAACAAAACAACTCTGGAACCCATATAAGCTATGATGCATGCTTTAATATTCAATTCTCTGATTTAATTGAGTTTTAATTTCAAACCAATTAATTTTCTATAATTTAAAACTCAATCTCTGAAAATCTCTACTTTAAAATCATTTAATGTCAATATAAAAATAATTGACAAACTCTAATTAACATATAATAATTATAATTAAACACAACTATAATTATTAAAGCCATTTATAAACTTTAAATAATCTCTTTAATCATTTAAAATAAATTCACAAATTAAAATCTTTAATCAACATTTAAATCTCTAATAAAAATATTTAAATCTATAATTTCATACTTAAAACAGCCTTAAAATAAATTTCTGACGTCAAAAACGGATTCAGAACGTCAAAATTAGGCTGGAAGGGCTAAATTATAATTTATAAAAGTCTCTAGGTTAAAAATATAAACATTTATAAGTTCAGGGGCTAATCTGTAATTAAAAATATTTGCAAAATTGCCCAAAAAGACTTAATTGAAATGCGACAAAAAATTCAGGGGTCAAAACATAAATATATCAAAGTTCAGGTGCTAGCGCGTGTATTCTCCTCAAAACGCAGCAGTCACCGCCGTTTCATTTAAATGGCACGCCTCCAAAACGCGCCCCTCTACTGCCGTTTTGATCTTAAACCCCTAAGCCAAATTGCAGGCCTCTTCTGCGTTTCAATCTTCTTCTTCCTTCACCCAACACTGTTCACTCCAGAATTCCTGTCTCTCGAGCCTACTTCTAGGCAACCGTACGTCCTTCTCCGGTCACTTCCGGCAAGCTAAATCTATCACTCTCTTCTCCTGCACACCCTCTATCAATTCATCGGAGCCAAATCTCCAAAAGATTTATGGATCGAAAGATATAATGGCCTAAAGTTGGCTTCCCACACTAGTTTCTACCCAAAACCAGAATTTGCCTGTTTTTCTCCCAACTTTCGACGATCATTACGACCACCTCCGGCCGTTTTCCGGTGAATTAAAACTACAGAACTCTTCCTTTACACACTTTCTACAAATATATCGAAGCCAAATCTCCCCATGCACCATAGATTGAGAGATAATTTGCCTCAAAATACCCGTAGTGAAATTGTGCCTTAAAACCAAAAATTGCCAAATTTTCGTTTTTCACTTCCCTCTTCGAAACCAGCCCTTCTCTTCCTATTTTCTCTCTTCTAAACAACTAATAATGATCCCAGGAACACAACACACACACCAAATCAAGGTTTTCACTCAAATTTCCATCCCTCTCTTTCTTTCTCTCACTTTCTCTTTCTTTTCCCTTTTCTCACTATTTTCTCTTTCCTCTAAGTGTTCCAGCAACTAGGACCTATTTTCCACCTCTTCCCTTAACCTCCAGACGTGCCAATGACAACCACAACCAGCAGCTGCTTCACACATTCTCTTTTTACACAATTATCACTTAAAACACTTTTGGATTATCTTAACCCTTAAGTAAATACCTATATTTACTTTTATCTACTTCTCTCATTTCCATTTCTCTTTAATTCCAGCCCCCAAATCACTCCAGCACCAGCTTAAAAATTGTTTTTGGTGTCAAAATAAATAGCATAACACGTGTATGAAATTTCGTAAAAACGGAATTCGAAAATTTGTCGCGGTTCGATCGGTGCCCTAAACCGAACCGAAACCTCGACGATTTTCACGGAACCATAACCATACGACGTCATCGTATAATTTTGGTCCAAAAACTCTTTAAATCATGTATGAAAATATATAAAATCATATCAAATTCATTTACTTTATAATATTGCGCGTTTTCGATAATTTTCGATCGCGCGAGCCAAAAACCCTAATTGGCTCCGTTTATGTCTTTCGACGATAAACGAACTTTAAACCACTCTTGTTTAACATTTTTAACTCATTTATAATCATTTCTCAAGTCATATATTTCATGTAAATGCTATAAATCATGTCATACTCTGATGCATTTAAATAAAAATGCATAAAATGCGTGTAATGACGTCAAAAAGACGTATGCTTTTGGTCGGGTGTGTCACATAACGTACGTTACAGTGTTTGCAAATTTGAACGTATTTAGAATTTCCGACGGACTCCCGCCAGAAATACTGTGGTACATCACTTGTATACTTTTGGGAAATATATCGTTGTTGCATCCCAACTTCTTCCTCGAATGAATTCCAGGACTGGAAAATCAAATAAAATAATAAATAAGTAACCCCAAATAATAAATAAAGGAAAAAAATAAAAATAAAGTACAGAAAAATTAAAAAAATAAACAAACGTAAATTAAATTGAAGAAGGTAAAAAAAATGAAAAGAATAATAAATAAAATCAAATAAGGTAAAAAAATTAAAACAATAATAAAAAATAAAAATTAAACTACAAATAAAACAATAATAAATAAATAAAATGAAATATAAATTAAATGAAAAAGAAATAAATAAAACAACAATAATTAATAAACAATAAAAAAATAAAAAATTAAAAAAGAAATTATTAAATATACTATTATAAATAAAATGAAATAAGGTAAAAAAAATAAAACAATAATAAATATAAAAATTAAAATAAAAATAAAACAATAATAAATAAATAAAATGAAATATAAATTAAAGGAAAAAAATAATAAATAAAAAATTATAATAAATAAAAAATAAATATTAAAGGAAGAAAAATAATTAAATAACATAATTAATATGTTGACATAAAATTAAAGAAATAAAAAAATTAAATTAAATTATTAATAAAAAATAAATTAAACATAGTAATTAACAAAATAAAATTAAATAGTTAAAAAAAGATATGTTAACCGTGTTTGTTGGAATGGTGGCGGTGGCGTCATTTCGGCTTGTAAATGTTGCCGCGATTTCTCAATTGTAAAGTTTTAAAAATTTGTTGGAGAATTAATAGACACCCCTTCAATAAACATTTGGGATCTGGTTGGATTAACCGGATAATCAAATAAATCATGGATTAACCGTTCTCCAACTTCTTGAATTTTCGGTTCTTTATCCCTTTCTCTGGCAGCACTTGATCCAGGTTGATACAATTTTCTTTCAATTAAAAAGGTATGTGTATATGGTTTGAAAAAAAAAATTAAGTTGTGGGAAAAAAAATTTACTTGTGGAAAAAAAAAATTTGGCAGAGTTACGACTTAAATTACACAGTATGAGAACAAATTAATTTTTTTTTCAGACAGTATAAGAGAGTAGAGAGTGAGCAAATTGTACAAAAAAAAATTCCCTACCCCCTCAAATTTATAGACAATTCCTAATATTTCGTTGGACACAAATTACCCCCAAAAACTACCCATTTTTCACTGTTCACGGGGTTAAAATTGTCCACAGTTTGCATTTTTTCCCCCTAAAAAACTGTCCACAGATTCTGCAACACGTGGGCTGGCCCCGCCGGGCCCGTACGGACCAACCTGACACACGCCATCAGACCGCCTGCCCATGGGCCAGCCCGCGGTTCAGCCCGCCGGGCCAGCACCACGCGCGGCCAGCAGCCTCAACCCGCCCCCCGGTTCGGTTCAGCCCGCCGGGCCATGTCAGCAGCCCTTCTGCCACGTGTACGGTTTCGGCCCGCCGATTTCACAGTTTTCAAATTTTTTTAAATTTTAATGGTTAACAGGCAGTTCGATTCAATAAACCCGTTGGTTCATGGGCTCAAACGGTTCCGATTACAAAAATTATTAAACCTGAACCAGCACGTCTTTCGGCCGGTTCAGGTTACGGTTTTTACTGTTCCGAGCTTTGGGCGATTTGGGCCGGTTCAGCCACGGGCCGGTTCAGGCATGCCGGCCGGGCCGAATCAGCCCATGGCCTTGTCTACATATGTGTGCACAAGTTCATACGTGTGCACAATGTTAACCAATATAACACAATTTAGTATAGTATCATTCCTTTAATCTATATAACTCATTTAACTTTACATATTTAACTTATTTCACATAATTTTTTCTATTAACCTATAATTATCGGCATGATCCATTTGAACCATTATGATAAAAATATAATTTCATGTATAAATAGTTAAATACAGAACTATAATATAATAATATTTCTGAAATTTATTTTTTAAATGAATAAATGTCATCATTCATTATGATAATATCATTCAAAATTATTAAGATATTAATTTGACTTGTATAGTGAACAACTAGGAGGAGCGAGGAAAGAAAAAAGAAAAAGAGAATGAATTAGTAAAATTGCTATATTCTATATTTTAGTTAAATGGATTAATGTATTATTTATGTCACCTTGGAAGTTAATTGGTTTAATATCATATTATTAATATCTCGTATTATTTCTATTATTAATCCATTTATACTCAACTCTAAGTTGTTTATTTTTTGTGCAAACAATGTTTAATTTGTGTGTTATAATCCATTTTGCTAAAAGAATTTTAGATGTTCTGATTATCATGTCATACATACACCGATTAATAAAATAATTTTTTTCTCTCTCCTAATCATGTGTAATTCTAACTACAATCTTATGATGTATTATCATTCAATTACATTAATTTATGAATAATGAAACAGATCATATTTACCTAACAATTTCTCCAATTTTTCGAACCCTAGAGAAAATCAACACACCTCAAATGTTTGCTAAATTAAAGCATAAAGAGTTTTTTTAAAAGCTTTTGGTAACTGTGCCAATTTTTTTCCACCAAAAATATTGGCCTTTGGTACCAAATAGATAGACTATTATATGTTTATTAAATAATTTAACCTCAGTAATTATGAATAAACCTGAATTTGTACACTTGTGGATTAAAAGTGAGTGTTAATTTATATAAACACAATTTTTTATTCTAAAAAAAAAAAAGAAAATCATATAGTTAACCACCCAATAACCATATAAATATAATAATAATAATAGGTAAACTCAGCTCATGTCTCTTTCTCATGGTATCCACTTGAAAATAAACTGTGGGTTTCAATATTTATAATAGTCCCAGGTAAAGGTGGGGCTTTCTTTTTCTTTTTCTTTAATGTGGTCTTTGTCTCTCCTTCACTTGAGAATTGCAGGCAGCTTCTGAAAATGACTGATTCTCAAGGGAACATTTCTGCTCAGTTCTACAAGCTTATTGTACCATCCCTTCTTCAACAAAACAAGCTGGTTAGTCTGGAGTCTTGCTACTCTTTTTTTTTTTTTTTCGAGACTCTGTTTTGTTTTTTAGTGGTTAACCTCAGTAAACAAAGTGGCAAAGCTAGATTTTTCTTTTCAACTGTTATTTCCTCTCCTTCTTCTATCTCCTCCATTTGTTTTTTGAAGAAATCTTCAGACGTAGATATATAAATCAAGAATACCCTTTTTTCCCAAAAAAGAAAAGAAAAGAATAACAGCACATGCAAATTAATAAAGCTAGATTTTTGCTATACTATGACTGCTTTGAAATTGATGGAATTTTTTGGTATCCTATTGGTAAAGAGTGAACGATTGATGATTCTTGGCTTGAATCTTAGATTTTTTGTTTCTGGATAAAATTTTAATTGTGAACTCTTTCTGTCTCAGCTCAATGTTTTTTTTTTCTTTTTTCAGAGCCTTAATTGTTTGGTCAAATGAGCTCTCAACTCTGTCTCAGCTCAATGTTTTTTTTTCTTTTTTCAGAGCCTTAATTGTTTGGTCAAGTGAACTCTCAACTCTGTCTTCAGCTGATGATTATTTTCTTAATGGTTTTTGTTTATTTTTTTTCCCCAGATCAGATCAGTCCTTGAGAACCCAGAAAAGTGAATTTCCCATTTTTAAGGTGATTTAGGTCAGAATTCGCAATTCAAACACCTAACTTTCGTAAACCTATCTCTGCATGTCAAAGAAAAAGAAAATCCCAATCCTTACACTTTGGGAAGAACCAATTTTCCTTATTAAAAAAGAAAAAGAAACTCCAAGTACAATGTAGAAGGAACCTTCAGGGTTAAGATGCTTAGTTAACTTAGATTCTTTTAGTTTCTTTTGTTCTTTCATAAATAAAGAAAAAGGAGTTCGAATATAAGAGTAATCAGAAAAGTTATATTTTTGCAGTATAGGATTAGTTATATATGATAAAAAATGCATTTACTCTATTTTTTTTTTCTATGAAGTGAATTAGAGTCATTAGACAGCTCTTTCAGTACTTTTGTTAGTCTAGATCATTTTAAGCAAGACTTTTCTATGAGTTTATATATGTTTAGTTACAATTCTTGCAAGGGTTATAGTCTAATGTGGATTTTGATTATTGCAGAGGATTCCAAACAGATTTGTTAAGAAATTTGGGCAAGAACTTGCAGGTTTTGCTACACTCACTGTTCCTGATGATAGAACGTGGCTTGTGACAGTAAGAGAAATTGACTGTAAATTATGGTTTTGCGAGGGTTGGCATGAATTTGTAGATCACTACTCGGTTCGCACTGGTCATTTCTTAGGATTCAAATATGAAGGAAAATCTAATTTTAGTGTTTATATGTATGTTTTGATGCCTTATAAGATAAAAGATGGTAGTACTGCAGCGAAGTCTATTAAGGCTGATAAGCAGTATCATGTACTCAATGAAATGGAAGATGATGATGATTCAGTTGAAATCTTGGATACTCCTCCCTGCTTCTCTCCTGATACTTCTAAATGCAAGGATTTTGATGAATGTTTCGAGCAAGTTATGGCTGGCAAAAGCTGTAATGCTCCATTGCTGCATAATGAACCTAAACGAAAAGACGGCGGGAACAGGGATGATGACGTAAGTCGGCCTGCATCTGGGGGTTCTGTTAAATTACATTCTTCAGTTCAAGCTTCTGAAGATGATGGGAAGATGAAGTTCTTGGATAAAATTATAGATAAACATGAGAAAACTGTTGAAAAGAAACAAAAGATTGATGAAGAGAACCCACCAAACAGTGCAGTTTTAGCACTGAGGTCAACTAACTTAACTCAAGACGCAAAGGTCGAGTCAAACTCAACTAATTGTCAACGTTCTTCTGATGAATTTCAACTGAAGATATCTGATATATCTGCCAAAAAACTTCGAAAGCTTCGCAGAACAAAACAGGAGATTGCTTCTAGTATGTTGTTTGAACTTAGACCATGTTTCTACTTAGTATGGCTTGAGAATTAAACTAACCTTGTTATTTATTGAGGCAACAAAACTGCAGGCGAGCGACGGACTGCAACCCCTGGAAGAAATTACTATAAAAGAGCTTCTTTGAGAAAGAGAAGTGAATCAAAGGAGGAACGAGAAAAAGCAGTACATGCAGCCAAAGCATTTGAGCCTACTAATCCTTTCTGTAGGGTTGTCTTGCGACCGTCTTACCTATACAAGGGTTGCATTATGGTGATTCATTACCTATTTCCGCTATCATTATACAAATTGTTATTACTTATTATGCATAGCAAATAATGCAAACCCTTTTCCATGTGCAGTATTTGCCATCTCAGTTCGCTGAAAAGCATTTAAATGGAGTTGCAGGATTCATTAAACTTGAGTTATCCGAAGGGAAAGAATGGCCCGTGTTCTGCTGTTACAGAGAAGGTAAGGCTAAATTAAGCCAGGGGTGGTACGAATTCACATTGGAAAATAAATTGGGGGAAGGAGATGTTTGTGTGTTTGAGCTGGTGAGATCAGGGGATATTCAACTAAAAGTTACAGTATTTCGTGTTCTTGAAAGTGCTTGATGTATGACTATGAACCAATCCTGACAACAATATCAGCTTTTCTGATCGTGAATGGGATGCTTTGCTTGACATCAAATATGGGATTTGGTACGTGTATTGAGTTGGCTGAAAGGTTCTGGTTGATCCTAGCCAGCAGTAGTATTTGTATATTCAAGTTTGCTCTAAAATTCTGCACAATCAAATAGTTTTATGTATTTATGCACTGTTGCTATTTGCTACCACTGTAAAAATTCATCATCTCACTCAGCTTGCTAGTCATGTATTTCTTTGAATTGACATGGACATTTCTACATTTAGAAGCAAAACAAACTTTGATTTTCCATATTTTCAAATCAAATGATTGAAAAAACCAATAATATATATTTTCAAATCAAATGGCTGAAAAAACCAATAACTTTTAAAATTAAGATTTTGAGATCGGTTTGGTCGTTTAGAAGAGTTTGTGCCACAGTTCTCCAACTTCCCGACTCAGACTCGGATAGTGTATTTGGCAATGGTGATACTGATTGCATATACATATACTAGCTCCGAATTCGGGACATGCTTAAACCAAGCCCATTTTTGGGACATGCTCATTACCATTTGGATCAAGACCAAATTGCTTTGGTAAGTTTCCAATTATAAATCAGTCTACAGTAGTAGTAAAAATTATAATCTGTGGGTCAACCTGAAATCTAGAGCCGTACGTTGATCCACTTGTGATTCGTACACTAGAATCCGTTACGGTTAACGCATGCAACATGCCACCAAAAATTTCCTCTTATTTTAATCAAATTGCACAGCACAACTACCAAAGGAAATGCTCACCTGGTTGGTGTGTTGTTCGGTTTGGTCATAAACGGAAAATTCGCTGAAAAAAAATATATTCTGAGAAAATCAATGTCAGAGTCAATGGTGCCAGTGCCACCTGGGGAGTCCGATTTTCCGGCGAACAGAAGTTGCATGTTCTACAAGTTGATGGTTGCTTCCATTCTCCGGGACAAGAAGCTGGTATTGACTCCCTGTCGCTTTTCTACACTCAACTGTTTTTTAATTTGTTAGGTTGCTGAGAAAATTTAGAATAAAGTTGTAGAAGTTTCTGTTTTTTTATTTTTATTTTTAAATAGAATATTGTGGTAGTTTTTTTATATTTTTATTCTAAAATGATTATATATTGTGTTTGATCAACCGCAATTATCCTACCATTCTCTCTCCTGTGTAAATTTTGAAAGGTAAATAGTGTGTTTGGTTGCTGGGAAAATTGGGAGAATTGCTGTTTCAAAGATTTCGGGTTAGCTTTAGCTGATTAATTGTCTCTGATCTTGTTCAATTAAAGAAGGCTTGAGCTTGTCTGACTGCGGAAAAATCTAGAAATTGCTAGTGAAGTTTGAATAGTTCATTCTAGATTCATGAACTGTATTTGGCCGATTTTTTGATTTCACTTTGTTAATTTCTACTATTGAGCTGAAGCTGATTGATCAATTAATTAAAGGTCTTTATCTTTCTATTCTATTATTTTGTAGTTTGGTAGTTTTTTATGTGCTTTGTGGTCTTAAGATGGTTTTCATTTTCTTTACCTCTATAGTGGTGGGGAAGTCTTCTTAGTGCAAACCAAGATATATGTTTCTTGCATTGTAGAATTGTATAAGTCTAATTAAGTAAACTGATCTTTCTTTCTTTTCTTATTTACTATTGAGAATGTTTATTGCCTGAGCTTCTGTTTTGGTCATTTGTTCTCTTAAATCTTCTCACATGCTGTAATTTAATGTGCATACTCAAAATGAAGTTTCAAAAGTTCTGGTTGATTGAAAATTCTGGCCTTTAAAAAGATCTCATTCTTCTAGGGGATGTATAGTGTCTTTTGCTTTTATCAATATGTAGCATGACAATGACTTGATCTTTTACACCAACAGAAAATCCCAGAAAAGTTTGTCAAACAATATGGAAAAGAACTTTCTTCTATTGCTACGCTTACTGTTCCCAATGGTCGTATATGGCTAGTGGAGCTCGAAAAAGTTGACAAGAAGTTATGGTTCCACAATGGTTGGCATGAATTTGTTGAATACTGTTCCATTAGTGTTGGGTACTTCTTAGTCTTCAAATATGGAGGGAACTCAAACTTCAACGTTTACATATTTGATCTGACAGTTTCTGAGATAAGGTACCCATGTGATTTTCCCCGTAGTTTGAAAGAACAGTGTCAAGATCATCAATATGTAGATGAAAAGAAACATATCAAAGCTGATCACCTCTTGGAAATCTTGGGTTCTGTTTCTCCATCCTATAAACCAAGAAGCAGTTACTTTGGTAAATATGGGAATTACTATTGGACTCCATCTGGAAGTTATGAGGTCAACAGAGAGAGGTTGACTCAAACAGGAGGGGATGATGGATATGATGTGGAAGAGAAATTTCAAACCCATCGTGACATAGGTGTGCAATTTAATGAGAGTGAGCTTACAAGTACTGCTGATAAACTTGGTTTACCTATCTCAGGTGAAGTAGAAGGGAGAAGTAGAAAAAGAAGACGGAGAACTCGTTCTAGTAAGCTCTTCAAACTCATACATATATGTAGTATTTATGGCGTTACTATTTCACTTTTTTCCATTGTTAATTTATTCAAAGCACATATGAACATCATCGAACAGCCAAACAGAAAGCATGTGAAAAGTCTCCTCCTATAAGGTTCACTTCTGAATTTCTTACAAGGAGGTGGAGACCTGTAACACCAGAAGAGAAGCAAAGAACAATTACTGCTGCTGATATGTTCAAGCCTAATAATCCATATTTCAGGGTTGTCTTGCGGCCATCTTATGTATATAGAGGATTTCTATTGGTTCGTCCTTAATAACACTAAGATCCTATGTTTTTCTCTGGAAAATAGTTGCTTAATTATTCTATATTTTGTTGTGTAGCATGTCCCAAATTGCTTTGCTGAAAAGTATTTGGTGGTTACTGGATACATCAAACTTCAGATTTCTGGGGGAAAAGAATGGCCTGTCCGTTGTGTTAGTTGCAGTGGTAGAGCTAAGTTGTGCAAGGGATGGACAGAATTTGTGTGGGAAAATAGTTTGGAGGAAGGAGATGTCTGTGTCTTTGAGCTGGTTAACGAGATAGACATTGTGCTGAAAGTTACCATTTTTCGTGTCCTCGAAGATCTTGCACCAGTTAACCAACTTCCAGATAGTATCATACCTTGTATACCAACATTGAAGTGATTTACTAATTGCTGAATTCTTTCTAGCAAAAATCTGCCAGGTATTGTCTTTTCTTATCATGAAAATGATATTTTCTTGTTCCTGCCCTGATTAATTTGATACATGACTTGGAGATTAGGTTCTTAGGCTGTTCAGTTGTGGGTTAAAAACGTGAACTGAAATATCTATATTTTGCATAATACGGGATGAAAACTATACCCTTTTTAAGATAAATAAATTTGAGAAGCGCCCTGCTATGTATAAATATGCAATGGAGGGCAGCCACAGTAGTGAATAAAATGTAAGTTTTTTTTTGTGTTCAAAAGTTACTACCTGATGGTGTTTGGTTGCTTTCAGGTGGTCGCAGCACTTTTCGTGAACACCATCTTCTAGTGCTACTAGATAATGTAAACGGTACACAAACTTCCATGTCTTTGTACTTTTGTACATTTGCTCTCTCTCTTTTGGGTTTGTCCTGCATTGAATAAATGAGGATTGTTGTTGCTCTTGAAACCAATACATGAATTCGTAAATCTTGACTGTAGATGGACAATTCAGTTTCGGGTTGATTTCCATGTTAGAAATTAGAATGCTTATGGTATTTTAGATTGCATTACCTAGAAAATAATTTTTTGGTAGTATCTAGATCTTACAAAAACCATTACATAAAATATAATCATTTGTTTTAAGTAATTTTCATATTCCCATAACTAAACTATAACATGTTTCAATGGAATGGAGAAAGCGAGTCGAGTCAAGAAAGAACTAAAGAAATTTCCATTTTGTTTGAGGATGCTGAGTCGCTGATATTGGGTGCGAATAGCACCTCAAGTTCGGCTCCTACTTTTCCTATATTTTCCTTTTTTCTTTTTTCAAATCAGTGATTAATTATTTATATTAAGTTCCGAGATAAATTTCAGTAGGCTGTAGTTGCAGATTTTGGCTCTGTATTATATATTTCCCATAAAAGCAAAATTAATGGGAGTATCATCTTGTTGTTACTTGCATCCAAATTATTTTCCCTTAATTTGAATGACCAAGTGTGCCTTTAAAAAGTAATCCATATGTTTTGGCTGTTTTTATTAGACAAATGTAAATTATTTTTCAAATTCACTTATTTTGAATGAATTTTTTTTTTCATTTTCCTAAAACATTTAAAATGAAAATTTTCTTTATGTCATTGAAACAAGGAAGTATATGGTCACCTACTTTTCAAGTGAAAGACTTGCTAACATGTACTGAACCAATTGCAAATAATAATATTTGTGACAATAGAGTGCATGATAAAAGGTTTTTTAAATAACTAATCTATTTCTTAAGAAAATTCCATTTTCAAATTGAAGTTAACAAACATACTCTGTACCAGACAAATATTTAGGAAAAGTACTTAAAAAGCAGTTTATTTAAAGTTTTAAGATAGAAAGGTTATTGTAAATTTTTTGATTCTAAAAGGATATAAGGATATAAAGGATTTTTCTTCCATGATATTTTATAAGCATATTTTTGTAAAACAAATTTTTATATATTCATGACAAGTTTGATATTATGAACAACGTTTTTTTTAAATTTTATGGAGTGTTTTGAAATATTTTTTGAATTGTTATGAACATTTCGTTAAAAAAAAAAAAGTTGTTTGAAACATTTTTCTTATAAAATGATTCTTTTAATTTTAATTCTTCAAAAATAAAGGTCCTCTTCAGCAAAAATTATTTAAAAAATATTTATTTTTATAATCGTTCCAAATATTTACCGTTTTATATACATAATTGCCTAGTCTGGAGCAGATGTGGGGCCAGGAGGGAAGCCTCATTTCTGCACTATATATGGTGGTCTCGTCTCGGCACGGGGGACACATTAGTGTCATGTTTTTAAGCAAGAGACATTAAGGTAAACTTACAAAATACCACAAATAGATATTTTAGTTTGTAAAAATACCATAAAAAAAAATGTCACTCCAAATACCAAAATAAGTCCTTCAAAAAGTACCACTTATACCCCTAACACCTAACCAACCCTAACACAAAAATGTTTGCATACCTCCTCTTCTTTTTCGTCTTCTTCTTTCGATTATGATTAGATTTCCATTTTGTTTTCAATTTCTGCTGCCACCAAAAACTAGCCCTGACCTCCTCATTCTCCATCATCTTCTTCTTCCGATTACCATTCGATTTCCATTTTGATTTCAATTTCTTCTTGTGACTTTAATTTGCATTTTGATTTCAACTTCGATTTTGGATTTCCATTTGCAATTTTGATTTTGTTTTTATTTTCGTTCCTGAGTTGGATTTCTGTTTAAATTTTGATTTGGTGGTATGGAGGTGGTAGGAAATGAAGATTTCTGTTTCAATTTTGATTTGGTGGTTTGGAGTTTGATTTATGTTACTTTAATTTCAGTTGTCTCTTTGTTTTTTGGCTTAATTGACTAAAACTATAAGTAAATAAATTTGTTGCAACTTGTATTTTGACATTATTCTCTTTATGTAGAAAAATGAGAAAATAATTTGATTTTGCTGAAGAGCCGATGCAAAAAATATAAGAAAAATAATTTGACTTTAGTGATTTTGGAAATAAATAAATTTATTTGTGGTAAGATGTGGCCGGAAGTGGAAGGAAATAAATAGAAATAAGTTTATTTCTAGTAACAAAGTGGCCGGTAGTGAAAGGAAATAAATTTATTTTTAATAACAGGTGGCAGGAAGTGGAAGGAAATAAATTTATTTTCTAGCGGCCAGCAAATGGAGATAGTGGCGACTGGGAGGAAATAAAAGAAAATAAAATTTATTTTCCAGCGATCATGGTGGCCGACAATGTTTCGGCGTTGGTGATTAAGCATGAGACATTTGAGAAAATAATAGGAAATAAATTTATTTCCAAGCAGCTAATAAGAAAAAAAAATAAAATAGGCCTAAAATGTGGTATAAAAGTGGTCCAAACATAAAAGTGGTATTTATTAAATTAAAACATTAAAAATGGTATTAATTTACAATTTCCCTTAATTAAAGAGTAAATTATAATTTGATCCATTTGTTTTGGTTTTGATTTTTAATATTGTTTTTTTTAGTTCTTTTATATTGTGATCATTGGACACATTTGTTATTTTTGTCAAAAAAATCATTAAAATACCAAACTAAAATTCATAATACATACCAAACCGTATATTTTCACAGGAATAAAAAATGAAATTGCTCAAATCCAAAACCCTACTTCCATTTTTTGTGATAAATGGGACAAGTGAGTATACTAAATTGAATCTTTTGACGCAAAGATTCATAAAATGCACATATTTTTAACATTTAATCATTGAAAAATTTCAAAAAATATAATTGTTAAAACACTGAGTTTAGAGAGATTAAACACTGCCAGAACTTTGACTGACGAGTTTGGGTTGCTCCCTCGACCGATTGAGGCATAATTTATGGTGTTGAATTTATCTCGACATCAACTTTTTAATGGTCCATCGTGTGTCGACAACGGAGCTTAAACATGACTGTGGTGGCCTATAAAAATAATTCTATATTTGAACTCTTAGAGGTCAGATACCTGTTTATCACTAAAAATGACATTTAAAAATAAATGATGAGACACTAAATTGATACTTTTTATAAAGGTTAAAAAGTCATATTGAAACATTTTATAAAAGTTAAGTATCAAAATCTGAAAAGCTAAGTTAGCAAGATACCCCAATTTGAATTAACTTTGTGAACTGACATCATTTTGGAAAAAAAAAGGCAAGACACTAATTTGAAATTTTTTTAAAGTTTAGACACTAAATTTATCAATTACCTTTATATAAGGTGTTAAAAAATAAAATAACTAGTACTTTAAAACAAATTTTGTAGAATAATAATTATTATTTTTTACCAATAATTAACAATTGAATCACATAGAAACGGAAACAAGGTGGTAGTGAGTAGAGATGAGCATTTTTAGTTCTGAGTCGGTTTCTATCAGAAATCATAATCATAACCAATGTACCAGTTTCTTTAAAAATTAGAATTAGAAGCGTAATTGAATCTCTATTCCGGAAAAATTCCTAATTTTTTTAGTTTCAAGTCTAATTACGAATGAAAACATATATTTTTCACTTATAAAATTTTACAGTCCAATTCTTAATTCTAATTTCAGTGCCGATTCTAATTATGATGAGAAACTAGAACCGCATTTAAAAATTATGATGAAAAATTAGAACCGCATTTAAAAAATTTTTATTCGTTTACTTTAAAATGGTTTTTTTAGTACCACCTTGGTCCAATTCTAAATTTGGGTCCGAAACCCGATGAGATGGTAGTGAGTGCTAAAAAAGTGACGTAAAAACAAAACGTAACTCGTGACTTACAGAATGATTGGATTTGGAATATTCCATGTTGAAATTGATGGGTCTTAAGATTTAGAAGAATAGTTTCTTTATATTATTTTTTGTTATTTGATTTTGGAGTAGTAGTATAGGATTACAACATTGGTTTAGGATCCAGCACTATGCCCTAGAATTAAGGAGTTAATATTGTTTCCTAAATTGTTGGGTGCTACTGCAATTATTCTATAATCCACCATAAATATAATTTTTTGTGTTTAGTCCGCATCTACTCACAAATCACTATCGTACTAGATTCTTCTTTCTTTTCTTTTTAAAGCTTACTTACTCGAAGAATCTCAGCATCACATTCTACTACGACACTTGCTGATTCCATGATTCCCCTGAGAGAAGCGGCAATCGATGATCAAGGCCGTCGCCGGCGGCCACATTCACCTTTGCACTTCTTCAAGATTATTCTTCCTGCTGTTGTTCAACAAAAGAAGCTGGTAAGTCTTTAATTAATTATATTGTTGCCATGCATTCAATTCGAAGTTGTTTCTTGATCAGTTTCTAGGTTTTTTATCCCCAATTTCTCTACAACAAACAATTATTTATTTATTTATTTATTTATTGAATTGATGATATTCACATGGGAAACAAGAAATAAAAAATAATAATTGAATTTGTTTGAAGTCTTCCACGAATCTGGTGTTGCTTGCAGCACATCAATATTATAATGAAAGTGACTAATTACTGTTACTTCAATTATTTAATTTTCTACTATTTGAAAATAATATTTACTGATTGAACTTTTTTTTTTTTTTTGACAAATACTGATTGAAGAAATTTATCTGCAGAGACTTCCTGATAAATTTGTGAAGAAATTTGAGGATGAACTGTCTGATGTTGTTAATTTTATGATCCCAAATGGGATCGGTTGGAAGGTGGGATTAACAAGAGCTGAAAATGGCATTTGGTTTGATGATGGCTGGGATAATTTTGCACAACATAATTCCATCTGCGATGGATATCTTCTGTTGTTTGGATACAAGGGTTTCTCAAGTTTTAGTGTTCTTATATTTGATAAGACTGCTTGTGAAATCAACTACACATGTTCAGGTCAAGGGTCTATCTATGGTGAAAATTGTTCAGTTCCTTGTGAGATTGAAATGGATAGCAATGGTGCAATTGCATCCTCATCTAATCTTTGCTCCTCGAAAAGAAAGGTGTTTGATGCAAGTCCGACGACAGAAGGGCCCGGTAAAAGACCTGCTGGTCTCCGGAATTCAGGGATCAAAAAGCAATGTGGAGGCGTTGGTTCAGTGGTCACAAGGAGCAAGAGGATTATGATGAGAAAGGCAGAGGAAGTTGAAAGAGCTGATTCTGATACTAACGAATTGGAAAGGTCTAGCTCTCAAGTTGAACTCCGTAAGCCTTTTTGAGTTTTACTTTTGTAATTTGCAGCGTGTATTTCCATTTTATTATGTGATTAATAGTTAATTTTGCATACTCAGATGATGATGAGTCACTGGATAAGCATCCAGAAGCTACAGAAATCATTACTTGTGAAATTTTTGAATGTATAAATGTGTCTCCGGAAAGTGAGAGAGCAATTGAAGCTGCTAGAATGTCGAAGCCTAAAAATCCATCATTCATGGTTCTGTTACAACCACGCAATTTCATCGCCAGTATTGTGGTAAGTTTAATTAACTTCTTTCTTGCCCTTGAATTAAGCACAGCTGTAATTTCATTTTGTTCTTGACAGTATGTGCCAATTCGATTTGCAAGAAAGTATCTGAGTAGAGTTCTTGACTCTATCAAACTTAAGGATTCTGATGGTAAAGAATGGAGTATTGATCTTGATTGGAAAGCAGACGGGCGGGTGGATTTAGCAGGGGCATGGTATGTATTTTTCAGGGAGCATAAACTAAAGGAAGGGGATGTTTGTGTGTTTGAGCTGATAAAGAAAGATGCTCTGAAAATTTCTACATTTTTGGCAAATAAATCGGTAGATAATTGTAAAGAATATCTGGAAGTTGTCACTAGTGAAATGTTCGGATACTTGGAGGCATCCCCTGAAAGTAAAAGGGCGATTGAGGGTGCAAGAATGTTGAAGCTCGAAAATCCGTCTTTCATGGTGCTGCTGCAGCCTTACAATTTCTACTGCAATGTGGTGGTAACTACTAACTAATTCTTTATATTAAATATGATTAAGATGAAAGAGTTTCAGAGAATTTATCCTTGCTGTGTGTTGCAGTATGTGCCGGCAGAGTTTGGTAAGAGGCACTGGAGTGAGATTTCTGAAACTAAGAACATGAAACTGGAAGTAATTTCAGATGGAAAAAAGTGGGAAGCTTGTCTGAGTCGGAGAGAAAATGGAAAGATGCAGCTAGGAAAGGGATGGAATAAATTTTATAGGGAGAACAAGTTGAAGGGAGGAGATGTCTGTGTTTTTGAGCTCATAAATGATGATGGTATCAAAGTTTCCATCTTCCATGCCCACAACTGAACTGATTCCTCGGATAAACTTATGGTTTTTCATTAACCTTTTCAGTTTGTACATTAATCAAATTTTAATCTTTATACATCTAAAATTTCATGATTGTTGGTTCTCATAAGATTTTCTATAATACTTGCTAACAGGGGAAATACATGAAGCAAAAATTGAAAACTTATTTATTTATTTATTTATAATTTTATGGGACAAAAGAAACCCCTTTAATTGGAAAGGTGAAGAATAAATTAAACTTGTTTCATCAGCAAATCCCTCTGATAAATATTTGGTTCAATTTTATGTTATTTTTATTGATAAAAGAAATTAGAAAGTGAAGAATAAAGTCAAAAGAAAAGCTATGAGGGGAACATTTATCGTAAAAAAACTCTTACTCAATTTTGTTATTTACTAAAATAGATTTTGAAGTTGATTTTGATTGGTTGGTACAATTATCCTATTTTAAATTATAATTTTATTTAAAAGAAATTTCTATTGATTTTTTTATCTTAATTAGAAAAATAATTAAGATAAGTCAAAGAGGAAAAATAAGTAGACATATAGTATTCTTATTGTTATGTGAATACAATAAATAAATACGCATAAATAAATATCATGTATTATATGAAACTTAAGTTATAATGATTGTGCAACTAGTGCACTTATCTATCACATTAATCCTAATATTCGCGAGCAGTGCTTTCTTAGTTAAAAAATCAACTAGTTCATTACAATGCCTTGGAACATAGCTAAACAACATAAAATCGAACTGTTCTTGAGTTTTGAGGACCAAGTTGTTGACGCTTAATTTTTGCCCCAAAAAGTACCGATAATGATTAATGTTCCAAGCTCGAAGAGATCTCCAGAATCCCGAAGCAGCTCAACCCTCCTCTGTTTCAAAATATTTTTAATGTTTTCAGTACCGAAAATTCCTTCCAAAAATTCTCCTTCTTTCGATATAATTAGGCGTTTTATTTTTAATTTCCTATTTTTGAGTTATTAAAAAGAAAAATCTTAATTTTGATTTTAATTTTAGTTTCATTATCTCTTTTGTCAAATTTCAAATTTTGAGTGGTTTTATTTTTAAAAGTGAAAATGCCAAAAAATATTATAAAAAATATTAGGTTTAGCTCTAAATCTAATTTTAATTTAAGGAAAAATTGAATTTAATAAAATAAAGAAGAAGAAATTTGAGAAAATTGAAGAAAAAAGGTAAAATTGAAGGAAAATAAGAGTTGTAGGGTAAATTAGTGAAGAAATAAGGGAAGGAAGGATGCAATTGAATTAGAGAAAGAAATGTTGGGGTCAAAAGTAGAAATATAAGAAATTTGAGGGTTGAAATTGGAAAAGGGAGTAGGGAGAGATCGAACCGGAATCGGTTCGATCTAAGATTTGGTTCGGTTTAAGGATGGTTTCTGGTTCAATTGCAGAATAAAAAATAAAATAAAAAAATTATAAAAAATCAAAACGGCGTCGTTTTACACGCAGAAAAAACAAAAAAAAATAAAACAAAGATGAACAGAAATCGAAACAAGACAGAAACAGAAAACGATTGAAAACGAAGGAAAAGGGGACGAAAGCCGAAAGAGGAAGGTGACGACGTCGAAGCAGGCAGGGAGGGAACCTGCAGCGGAACAGCCGGAGGTCAACCCTGACCCCTGTCCGGCGTGGTGAAGACCGACAGCACGCGGCGCAGAAAAAGAGAAGGAGGAGGCAGAGTCCTCTGCCTGAAAGAGGGAGCCTCTGGACTCCTTGAAAAAGAAGAGGAGAGAGCTTTTGGAAAAGAGAAGAGAGGAAGCGTACGAGTAGAAAAAAAATTGTAAGAAAAAATTCGGTAATTGAAAATTTGAGGGTTCCAGTTTTCAATTTGGGGGATTAGGGTTCGTTCACTAGGAATTAGGGATTTTTTAAAAAAAAAAAAAATCTTCTCTTTTTAATTTCTGTGTTCAAACGAAATCTCCATTTTCGAAATTAATTTGAAATTGGGGATTTCTGTTCTTGAGATTTTCGTGTGCTGTTCTGGATTGGGAATCAAAGCTTTGTAAGGATTCTGGAATTGGAGCTAATCTGAGGTACATTTAATTCGTATTCTTTTGTTTTCAATTTTAATTTGAGATGAATGGATTTGCTTGGGAGCCAGATTAAATTCTGGTGATGTCTTGCTTTCCCGTTTGCTTTTTCTTATCTCTGATTTCATGTTGATTTTTATTTTTTCGTGAAAATCGATTCTGAACCTTCAATAATCTGGTTCTAAACATGATGTTATCTATGGTTAAATTCTTGTTTAGATCATGTTTGATTAGGTGATGGGATGTGTTGTAATTGATTGCTGTATCTTGCATTATTTCGTCCTCCCTGTTGTATGATTTCAATAATCCCAAGTTTAGTTTGAAATCTGTCAAGATATGCTTAAATTCTGGTTCCTGAAATTGGAAATTGTCATTAAAATTGCTATGTTAATAATTTATGGGAAATGCTGTGGTCACTGCCACACTATTGGTTTGGATTGTTTGAGTTCATTGCTTGTATTCCTTATTTTATATTGCTTGTTTAAGATAACTCAGATTGGCAATGG
>CANUEY010125993.1:0-14507 GCA_948099555.1 Croton setiger
ATCCTTTGCGTACGAGCGGTTCTTCATCCATTGCGAGGTGTTGGGTCGTGAGGGAAGGTGGAATTACTTCTTGTCTAAGTTTCTCCTATCGAACGGGTAACTCGGGTTTTCTAGCCATTGCGAGCTATTGGGTCCGCGTCACTAGGCCTCTCTCTCCCTTTCACCATGTCTTTTGTAAATGTTGCATATAGTTTTTTGTTTATGCTTTGATATGTATGCATAATTATATGTTTTTGGCATGTAAATATATGTTGCTATTTTTATATGGCCTTTGGATAAACAGCTGTTTATATCCATATTTTGTTATATGTAATTTATATGAAAGAGTATGTTTTTGCAATGGAGAGTAAAACACTTCTTAAACAGAGGTAATGTTATTAAAAATTGTTTATCATGCTTTGTTATATGTTAAGAGATGATTGAGATGAATATGCTAATGCGGTTAACCAGATTAAAAAGAGATAGTAATATGTTATAAAAAAAAAGGGCATGTTTTTTGACATAAGAGTACAAGTAGAGGTGTTACACACCTTTCAGCTTTCCTTTTCCCCTTTTTTTCGGAGTGTCATCGCTCATAGTACTCCCTGCTTCTCCTTTTTTGTTATGCTCCTATCCAGCTCACTGTTCCTTTTTCTCTTTCTTTTCTGTTGCATTTAAAATTCCCACTTTGATGCTTCCATTTTTCTGCTTCTGCTTTCTTCTCTCTCACTTTTCTCTCCACCATCGATTCTGCACCACTTTTCCTTTTCCAATTTCCAATTTCGTCTCAATTTGCCTTTGCTTTCTCAATTCTCTTCCTTTTGTCTTTTGTTTCAATGAAAACACACATTCCTTATGCCTTTCACCGAATGCTGCTGCGTTTTGGTGTGAAACACGGCATTTCACGCCAAAACGTGGCGGCTTATTTTTTTGTCTAACCTTAGGATGAAACGATGCCATTTTGATCAATGAGCCGCGTTTTGTCTTAATTTCCAGAAAAAACAAATGTTGAATCGAACCCATTTCAGTTCGATTCACCCTTATTTCCTTTTTCTGTTTTCTACCCCTTTTGTTTCCAGATTTCCTTTTTTGCCCCTTCATCTTTTCTCCCTTCTTCAATCATATCTTTCCTTCCTATTTTATTCTTTCAAATCTTCCTTTCCTCTTCTAATTTCTTTCAAAATCACACTTTTCTTCTTATTTTCTTCAAATTTCTCCCTCTTTCTTATTAACTTCATTTTTTCTAAAACTAAGACTAAAATTAAAATTAAAATTTTATTTTTTAATAACATATTTATTTTGAAATTGAAAATATAATAAAACATAATAAACATCAAAATTTAGGAAAATAACAATTAGACTAAAATTAAAATCAAATTTCTTTAAAGTCCTCTAAAATTTGAAATTAAAATAAAACACTTAAAGATTCTCTAGAAGAAGGGGATATTTGGGTTAAAAAAATTTAAAATATTTTTGAACATAGAAAGGAACTGAGCTGTTTTGGAATTTTGGAAATTTCATCAAGCTTAGGCATTTTATCATCATCGGTTATTCTTGGGGCAAAAATTAAGGGTCAACAGTTTGCCCCCACTTCGATATAAAATTGTGTTTCACACGAATTTTTATCAAAGTAACAATTGACGTTAAGGTAGATATACTTACCTTGGGGTTTGGTTGAATTGAAAGTGACTTCTCCTCTTTTGACTGATGCTCATCCACGACCAACAATTCAAATCCAAGTGTTTATCTCACGATAAGTCTCAAGAGGTCCCTACCACTCCTGATTGGAAATGGCTCCTCCACGATCAATGAACTAAGTGCTTATCTCCCGATAAGTCTCCAGAGGTCCCCACAATTCCTGATTGGAAATGGCTCCTCCACAATGATTAGAATCCAAGCGCTTATCTCATGATAAGTCTCCAGAGGTCCCTACCACTCCTGATTAGAAATAGCTCCTCCACAATCAACGATTTAAGTGCTTATCTTTCATTAAGTCTACAGAGGTCCCCACCACTCCTGATTAGAAATGGCTCCTCTATGATCAATGATTCAAGTGCTTACCGTCTGATAAGTCTCTAGAGGTCCCACCACTCCTGATTGGAAATGGCTCCTCCACGATCAACGATTCAAATCAAAGTGCTTATCTCATGATAAATCTCTAGAGGTCTCCACCACTCCTAATTGGAAATGGCTCCTCCACGATCAATGATTCAAGTGCTTATCTTCCGATAAGTCTCAAGAGGTCCCCACCACTCCTGATTGGAAATGACTCATCCACGATCAATGATTCGAATCCAAGTTCTTATCTTATGATAAGTCTCCTGAGGTCCCAAACGCTCTTGATTGGAAATGGCTCCTCCCCGATCAACGAATCCAAAATTAATGCTTTATTGCTTGAACTACAACTAATCCCAATTTTCCACTAAATTGATTATCCCCTGTAACAACCATACCTATATCTATACGTCATAAAATATGCCATTTTTTTAACATATTAACATGTTACGTAAGCACTATTATAACCTTCAAAACAAATTATCATAAGTCTCATTCATGCCTTATCTCCTATGAATTTATATGCAAAAATCACTATTACTATGCTATAAGTTCACATAGTAAACAAGCAAATGAGCAAAACCAAACATATTGACATCTTTACATATCAGAAACTCTATATGCAATGCAATGATAACTACCATGCATATGACATACCATAAATTATTTACTATACCTTTAAATCGTTAACCATAAGCCTTATTAATAATTTTACAAGCCAGATGACATAAATCTACATGATAAGATGGTACAAATGATGAAATGCGAGAGAGAGATCCTAAGTTTCAACTGACCGACCCGACAGTAAGTTGGTGGAACTGACGCTGTCAGTTGCCTAAAGAAAACCTAGAATCATGTAAAAGCAATTTAATGAGTTGCATTCTCAGTAAGTGTAAACTATACAATATGAAAATAAACAATAAATCTCAATTTCAGAGTATTAAACAAAACCTGTCATAGGCAAACTTATTTCATAAAATTCCTCTTTACCTTAAGAGTCGTAGCTGACTTAACCAATAATTCCATATAATTCTATAACAATCAGAACCCATAACAAAAATATAGCTATCTCTGACATAGGATTCCATTTAATTCAATAGGTCATATGTACTATAATCAATAATACTTTATATTTTCATACATCAGTCAAATCATAACCATATGCAATGTAAACCAAAACATATAAACCAAACATGCAATTCAATTTATCATAACTTAAACAATTAGAACGATTCCAAATTATATATATCATCTCAAATCATAGCAATATCATAAGATGCATCATGATGTGTTATTCCATTTACTTTAGTTGTGATTCATCGACCAAGTGTTGCCTCAGGAATTTCACAATATAAGTATCCATAGTTGGCCCGTAAACATATAAGACCGGAATAACCATCGGTCATTTCATATTCATATAATGATCCGAAGATCAATCTGTAATATATAAGATTCGGAGATCAATCTCTAACATATAAGATCCGGAGATTAATCTGTAACATATAAGATCCGAAGATACCCGTAAGTCTTTCCGTCATATCATATAGAAACCGTAGGTTTCTTTTATGAAATTTGCAAACACTGGTACGATTATCACAACGGCCATATTTAAGTCCTGTGCAAATGCTTTTACGTAGCATATATCTTTTATCATCATATTTCATTTAAACCAATGACCGGGTTTCAGTACCGGTCCAAATAGCATATATATCCAATATCAAATCATATCAATTCATCTGGTCAGATTTCAGTACCGACTCAGGAATCAGAAACATCTTAATTCGATAATCATATAACTCTGATTGACCGGGCTTCAGTACCGGTCCAAATAGTGCAATAGAATCATATAATAGCAAATTCATATATCTTAAAGGACCAGGCTTCCGTCCCGGTTCAAACAGTTCAATACATCATATAATCACAATTTCATATATGACCAGTAACCGGGCTTTAGTACTGGTCCAAACAGTTCAATAATCGCAATTTCAGCAATTCACAATATCATAAATAAGAAAACATAATTAAGTGGGTTTACACTTATCTTACTATTGTAAGCTAGGTTGGGTCTCGGGTAGCTTACCCTGTAACAACTCAACTTGTATTCTTACCTCATAAAACATGCCATTTTTTTTTGAAACATATTACTATCTCTCTTTTAATCTAGCTAACAACATTAGCATATTCATATAAACGTTTCTTAGCATATAGCAAAGCATGTTGAACAATTGCTATTATCATTACCTTTGTCTAAAAATATATCTTTCTCTGCATTTAAAAGCATACTCTTCCATATAATTTACATATCACCAAAATATAAATATAGAAAACTATATATCCAAAGGTAATATAAACATAGCAACATATATTTACATGCCAAAACATATAATTATGCTTACATATCAAAGCATAAACAAAAACTATATGCAACATTTTTACAAATGACGTGTGAGAGGGGGAGAGGCCTAGGCTTTAGCTGTACAGACCTGAGCATAGACGAGTGAAGCGTCAGTACTTCACTCGGACTACTTACCTGAAACATATATTACGATTTTGGTGAGTCGCATACTCAACAAGTGTAAACCACATATATATAAAGCCAACATATAAGGCAATTTATTCAAAGCATAACAATAAGCAGTGAATTCAAGTCATGTTCAACATATATGATCATCTCTATAACATAGTATGCAAAATGATATGTCTTTCTGTTCTTTAGTTGTGATTTATCGACCAAGTGTTGCCCCGGGAATTTCACCGCAAAAGATTCTCTGACTGGATCCAGTGAACATGTAAGACCCGGAATACCGTCGGTCATAGGGATCCGAAGATCAACCTTTCTTTGTAAGATCCGAAGATCACTCTGTAGCATATAGGAGCTGTAGGTATTTCTATATCATATAGACCTGTAGGCCTCTCTGTACAAACCGTAGGTTTCATCTGGTGAAATTTGCAAACACTGGCTACAATAATCACAACGCCTATAATTAAGTCCTGTAGAAATGCATTTATGCAATACACATTTCATAATAATATCTCTCATATAAACATGTGACCGGGCTTCAGTACCGGTAATAACAACATATATATCTCTAATATCAGATCATATAACTTGACTGGTCGGATTTCAGTACCAACTCAGGAACCACAAACAACACAATTTATATATCAGATATCTCTAGTTGACCGGGCTTTATTATCGGTCCAAATAGTTTAATAAAACTATAACATCTCATTTTGATATATCACAGATGACTGGGCTTCATTACGGGTCCAAAAAATTCAATAAAGCATATTTAGTAATATCAAAAAGCCATCTCTACACATATAAGTGGGTTTAACACTTACCTCTCTACAATGAGCTCAGTTGGGCCTTGAGTTGCTTACCTCGTGCCGCTCGTGAACTCGATGCTTCTATAATACATAACATAGCAATAATGTTCAATAATCACATCAAGAATCCATATATACTATGACGTATGCTTTTATATTTAATTCTCTGATTTGATTGAGTTTTAAATTCAATCCGTATAATTTTCAATGATTTAAAACTCAATCTGTAAAAATCTCTATTTTAAAATCATTTAATAACATATTAAAAATAATTAACAATCTTTATTTATCATATAATAATTATAATTAATCATAATTATAATTATTAAAAATCATTTATAAACTTTAAATAAACTCTTTAATTATTTAAAATCAATTCGTAAATAAAAATCCCTAATAAAACATTTAATCTCTAATTTTCAGGCTTAAAACGACCTCAAAATTAATTTTTGACGTCAAAAACGGATTCAAGACGTCAAAATTAGGCTGGAATGGTCAAAATATAATTTATAAAAGTCTCTGAGTTAAAATATAAATATTTAAAAGTTCAGGGACCAATTTGTAATTTAAAAATAATTACAAAACTACCCAGAAGGGCTAAAATGCACACGAGAATAAAGTTCAGGGGCCAAAACATAATTTATACCGAAATCAGGTGCTGGACACGTGTTTTTCCTCAAAACGCGGCGTCGTTTTGGAGATTCGCCTCTGAAGGGTCAAAACGACACCCTTCTCCGTCGTTTTGATCTTCTTCTACCTCTCCCTTCTATTTTTCCAGCCGAAACCCTAGTTCCCCAGTCAACTTCCATGCGACCGTACGTCCTCCTCCAGTGGCTTTCCGGCAAGCTACGACCACCGTTCTCTTCCTCTACACGCCCTCTAGCTAACCATCAGAGCCAAATTCCTAGAAACCCTCTAGATTAAAAGATACAAATCCTCAAAGTTGACTCCTCACTCTATTTTTCTCACAATTCTAGAATCTGCCTGTTTTTTTTCTCAACTTCCGACAGTCGTTACGACCACCTCCGGCGGCCTTCCAGTGATCCAAGACTACCAATCTCTTCCCCTATACACCCTCTATCGAAGCATCAAAGCCAATTTCTCCCATGCACTCCAGATTTAAAGATATAGGTCTCTGAAGTAGGCACCCCGAAATTGCCCAAAAACCTAGAATTCCTACCCTGAATTTTTGTTTCTCTTCCCCTACAATTTCCAACCTCTCTCTTCACTATCTATCACTTCTACTCACTTCATAATCATCCAAGAAGCATATTAAAAGTATTGGATTGAAGGTTTTACCATAATTTCTCTCTTTCTTTCTCTTCTTTCTCTCTTTCTTTCTCTCTTTCATTCCAACCAATTCCCACCTCTTCACCTCTTCATTTTAGGCCAACACAACATCCAGCAAACACAAATGACAGCAACTACTTCAATCTTTGCTTAAATTACCCATTTTCTCCTTAAACCAAACTTAACCCTAAAGTAAACCTAATTCACTTACTCCTTTCACCAATTTCTCTAATTCCAGCCATTTAATTAAGTCCAGCACCAATTTTAAAAGTTTTTTGGTGTCAAAATAATACATATAACACGTGTCTGATGTTTCGTAAAAATTGGAATCCGAAAATTATTCGCAGTTCGGTCGGGGCCCTAATCCGACTCCGAAACCTCGACGATTTTCATAGAACCGAAACCGTACGACATTATCATAAAATTAGGCTTCCAAAACTATTTAAATCATATTCATAAACATATTCAAAACATATTGTTGTCGTTCAGTTTTCGGAGTATTTTTCCAAAAGCAAGCGACAAAACATTTTTATTTTGTGCGAAACTAGTCGATCTTAAAAACGTTTTTTAAGAGTCACCACCTGATCTCGGGAAAACCAAATTTTAATTTTTCAAAAATGACTCCGTTTTTATCTTAAAAGACACTAGTCAAATTTCAGAGATTCGGGGTAAAGGGGTTGGGTACGACGGTTTAAGTTATACTTAAACCGTCGCCCGGTAAAAACCGGCCTCTGGTTTGTTTTTCTTTCCAAAATTTAAGTTATGAATAAAAGGTCGTTGCTGTGATTAAACTAACATGTTCCTAATTGGCGATTTACGGTCATTTGTGAAAATAAAATCAAACATTTGAAAGCAATAAAGTACGAAAAATGAAGTGCTGAAAATAAACAAACAAAACCCTAAAACTAATTATTCTTTCTCCGATTCGGAGAAAATAATTACAATTAAGGCCCTAATCAAATTACATTCTACCCAAATTAAACCCAAATATCCCAAAATAGGTAAATCTAAACAATTATGAAAAATTACAAAATGATACTCAAACTTTAGAAAAATTACAAAAAGGTCCTTGAATTTTAGGAAAGTTGCAATCAGGTCCCTAATTTTGGATATTATTTGAACAAACCCTAAATCATGCCAACTAGACTAAACAATCCATAAATCATGTAAATATGCCAAAAATAACCATTCAAATGCAAAACATGTAAAAATTCCATTTTAGTCCCTAATTATCAAAATTTTGCAAATCTGCCCTAAAATCAATTTCAAACTCATAATTGATACCCCTCACATTCAAAAATATCCCAAAGCAGACTCTGTTCATGCTCATTCTGTTTTTAATATCCTTACAACATACTTCACTTCATCATGAATCCTTCTCACATAAAACAATTTGTGTTCATCAACTCAATTTCAGCAATCATTAAAAAGCAGGATAAACATAGTCAACACAGAATGACCAATAAATGTATGAGCCTAAATATGGTTACTCAGTAAAGAGACTTATGAAGATTAGCCCTAAGTAAAATAGGATGCAATTATATTGATGGATATTTGGACAGCCAAATGAAGACTACCAACCAGGCAATAATATACACAACAAAAATGGAAACTCTGAAATCTCCATAGCTTGCTGTTCATAACATTTGCATGTAAATTTACATAGATCTCTTCATACCACTGCAATTCAAAGGTTAATGTAACCATTTACAACTAAATACAATGAAACAAGAGCAGGAACATTCTTTTATCCTTTTCTGATTTTCTGAACAGATGGACTAAAACGCACTTAAACAAGAATGACATATACATGAATTGTTTCTAACAGCAAAAACAGACAATGTCCACACAACATAATCATAGCCTATCAAATAATCACAAATGTCAAACAATTAAGTTGCAGTAACAGCTTAATATGAACATATACATTTTCATCTTTTGTTCAAAACAGTTTGAACTGAAATAAAAACGAAATAGAGACAGGCTTCATCAAGCTTTACCATTGTAATAGCATCAATTAAACAGAATAATCCTCTTATCATGATGAACATCAGGGAAAGGGAGATTTCTATTTCAAGCAGAAATGTCAAACAATTTGATAACAAGATAGAAATGAAAATGTTATTCTCAAGAAACCCTCAGTCTAACAAACCAGAACAGACTTACGAATAGAACTGAAACACCAGAATCACAAAGTATAATCATGAAATTTGAAGCAGAATATATAACCATGAACAACAATCAATTATGGGTCCTAAACAGAAGATAAAGGAATTAAGAACATCAACACAAGATCATCTCCATTGAATAAACAAAAATCAGCAATATACATGACAAGAAAATCAACATAACATTCTATTCATACTCAAATGATTACTATTAAAGTATGTATCAAAAGCAATATTCTAATCTCAACAGAAATCAATCTGGTTCTAATTCAAAGCCAAACATTATGAATAGGAAAGTTAAATAGTATAGGAATTAGGAGTTCCTTAAACTGTCTTTATATTTCTATGATTCCAAATGGACAGAAACTTTACAAAAGCTGGGTACAATTCTCAATCAAAGAAAGATATATAGCTTACAATCAAAATCAATTCCTAATACCAAATTAGTTTTGATATTGGAACTGTTCAGAAAGTAAAATAAAGAAGGAATTGAAATCAACCCTCAAAATCCCCAAATTACAGATTAAGAACCCTAATTTTCTATTTTTTTTTTTCAATTTTCGAAAATCAACCCTAGAAATTTGAACTTATAGAAATTCCTTTTTTTTTCTCTCGATTCTCTGCAATTGCTCCCTCTCTCTCGAATCGATCTCTGGAACCCCTCCTTGAATGGTTGTGGCCTGGATCTTTTATCCCCCTGCTTTTCCCCTTTTCTTTTTGGATTTCTTCTTTTGCCTCAATGTAACCATTCTGTTACGCGTTGAGGCAATCTTCTGTGGTCGATTTCACCTTAGCTCGGCATGCACTCGTCTTCAACCTTCGTCATCTCTTCGTCTTTGTCTCTGTCTTCAATTCTAGTTTCGATGGCTTCTTCTGTTTTGAGAGCTTTCTGTTTTCAAGCTCGAAGTCTTTGTCTTCGTGTTTTTGTTTTGATCCCATTCTGTCTTATTTTCTCTTTTTTTTTTTGTTTTATTTACAAACAAAATGACACCGTATAGGGAAGGATGCTGCGTTTTGTTCCTGGTTCAATTGAGGGGCAGATTGGTCTAAACCGAACCAATCTGATCCGATTCGAACCGTAATTCCTTTTCTTTTCTTCTACTTTTGACCCCTAAACTTTTATTTCTTTTTCAATTATGCCCTTCCTTCCCTATTTTCTCTTTCAATTTTTCCTATTTCTTTTCATTTTCTTCAATTAAACCATTTCTTCAATTTTATTCATTTTTCTTCTTTTTTTTAATTTTTTTTTTCTTTTTCTTCTTCTTTTTTTCTCTCTTTTTTTAATATATATTTTTTTAATTTTTTTACAAAATAAAAACTAATATCAAAATTAAAACTAAAATAAATATTTTTTTTTTGAATATTTCTTTTTAGATTTTGGGGTCAAAAATCGAGCGTCAACACATATCAAAATCATTTACTTTAAAATATTCCGTGTTTCCAACATTTTCGATCGCGCGAGCCAAAAACCCTAATTGGCTCCTTTTATGTCTTTTGACGGTAAACGAACTTAAAACATGGCTTATTTAACATCTCTAATTCATGTATTACCATTTCCAAATCATATAATTCATGTTCATATCATATTTCATATCAAATGATAATGCATTTTAATTAAAAATGCACAAAATACATGTAATGACGTTGGAACAAGTAAGGTTTAGGTTTGGGGTGTCACATTCCCTGTCCTGCTCTAGAACTCGATGCTCCTATAATGCATATCATAACAAAGATATTCAATTTATCAAACAAATAATTCGTATGTGCTATGATGCATGGATAAATGTTTAATTCTCTAAAATAATTGAGTTCCAAAATTAACCCATATTATTTTCCACGAATTTTAACTCAATTCATAAAAATTCCCACCTTAAAATCATTTAATAACACTTTATAAAATAATTAACAAACTCTATTTATCATATAATAATTATAATTAACAAATTCAAAATAATTATTAATCAAACCAAAATAATAAAATAAATCAATTTCGAATCCAAAAGATTCAACAAAATATTTATCTTTAAGTTTTCAGGCCAAAACCGGCATCAAAATTAAATTCTGAGGTCAAAAACGGATTCAGGACACCCAAATTAGGTAAGAGGGGTCAAAAATAATAATTTCTAAAAGTTTTTGGGGCAAAAACATAAATAAATAAAGTCAAAGGACCAAAAAGTAATAAATAATATTTGCAAAACTGCCCAGAAGGGTTAAACTGCACACCGTGGGAAAGTTCAGGGGCCAAAATGAGATTTTACAAAAATTCAAGCGCTGGACGCGCTATTTTCCTTTAAAACACAGGGGTTGCTGCTATTTTGATCCGATGTATAATGATCAAAACGCAGTCTTGCCTGCCGTTTTCGTCCACGCCTCCTTTGATCAAAACGCAGCCCTACCTGCTATTTTGATCATCTTCAACCTCTCTTCTATTTCTGTTTGCCCGATTTCCAATGACTTCCAACCAACTTCCAGCAGTTCGTACGTCCACCTCCGGTGGCTTTCCGGCGACCTACGACCACCGTTCTCTTCCTCTACACCCCTCTATCGAACCATCAGGCTGGAATTCCCCCATGCACGCTAGATCCGAAGATATAACCTCTCAAAGTTGGTTCCTCAACACTGTTTTCTACCCAGAAACTGTTTTCTCTCTCAATTGTGTTTTGTTTCTCTCTTAATTTCTAGCCACTCTCTTCGCTTCCTATCGCTTCTAACCTTCTCCTACAACTCTTAGGAATACATTACAGCCATTAAACTGTAGGTTTTCCCTCTGGTTTCTCTTTTCTCTCTATTTTCTTTTCTTTCTCTTCCTTTCTCTCTTTCCTTTTTCTTTCTATTTTTCCTTCGTATCTCTCTGTTCCCCAGCCTAATCCACCTCTTCACCTCTTCATTCAACTCTTACACATCTCAGAAACAAGTCCCTACATATTTCTTTCCACCTCCTACTTAGTATTTAACTTAAACAAACAAAATATCTACTTAACTTATCTCTTTCTTTCACCTCTTTTTTCCTTCACTTTCTTTTATAATTCCAGGCCATATATCACTTCCAAATCCTGATTTCAATTTTTTTTAGTGTCAAAATAATAAATATAACTTATGTTTGAAGTTTCTTCAAAATCGGAAACTGAAAATTATTGGTGGTTCGGTCGGTGCCTAAAAACCGACTCCGAAACCTCAACGATATTTGCGGAACCAAAACCGTACGACGTTGTCGTATTTTTAGGGTTTTAAAGTATTAAAATCATATATATAAACATATCATAAAATATCAAAATCATTTACTTAATATTTTCTGCGTTTCCGACGTTTTATCGTCACGCAAGCCAAAAACCCTAACCGGGCCTCATTTGTGTCTTCCAACGGTAAACGAGCTTAAAAAATAACTTTTTTATCATATTTATTTTATTTCTTAACATATTGTAATCATATATCAAATTTAATATGATGCTTTTTATATAAAAATGCACGTTATGCATGAAATGACGTCGAAAACAATGTAGGGTGGGTTTGGGGTGTCACACCCCTTGTGCAAGAAAGTGATGATTCATTAATAACCTGATTGCGCATATGACTTGTACTATTTTTTCAGAACATCTCCAGCCACGCGAGGCCTCTTTCGTTGATTTAACAACTTAGCTACAACCTTAAATAATGCTGCACTAACATTACTTTCACGAGTTCCGACAACCCGCGTGCTATGAATGCAGACCCACTTTTTAGAATCATATTCTCTGTCCACCATCATGTTTGAAACTCCTCAGATGCATGCATCGCCATTTCACTGACTCATTTTTCCTATAAATTGAAGGTTAATGGCAATCAACCTCTTTATCCTATTCCTTTCATCTGAATCATTCTATCCAATTCTCTTTGTTCTTCTCTTTCTATTTGCAATTATTCACCCAATGGATTGCCAAAATGACCTGCTAGCCATTCTTCACACCTTTATTGATGAAACTTGGCATTCTAGCCACTTAAACTGCTTTCGCTGGATTCTCACTTATTTTCAACTTTCTTTGAATTTTTCTTTTCTGCAATGGCTTATCTTCCGCTTCTATCTGAGAAGCATGTCTTTCCGTTTCCTATACTATGAAATTTCTCCCATGTATGAAGAGTTCTGTGCTATATGGATTATCATCCATTAGAGGATGAAGTCCCAGCTCTACCCCAGCACCAATTGCAACCAATAAGGTTCTTCTCCGACAATCTCTCATTCAGATCTTTCCAGGTAACAGCATGCCATACCCACACATTATACCTTTGGCTCCCTTTCTCCAGCGAGCGCAATATAATGGCGAATCACTACAATGGAGTCATTGTGTAACAACCATACCTATATCTATACGTCATACAACATGCCATTTTTTTAACATATTAACATGTTACGTAAGCACTACTATAACCTTCAAAACCAATTATTATAAGTCTCAATCATGCCTTATCTCCTATGAATCTATATGCAACAATCACTATTACTATGTTATAAGTTCACATAGTAAACAAGCAAACGAGCAAAACCAAACATATTGACATCTTTACATATCAAAAACTCTACATGCAATGCAATGACAACTAACATGCATATGACATACCATAAATTATTTACTATACCTTTAAATCGGTAACCATAAGCCTTATTAATAATTTTACAAGCCATCTAACATAAATCTACATGATAAGATGGTAGAAATGATGAAATGCAAGAGAGAGAGATCCTAAGCTTCAGCTGACCGACCTGGCAGTAAGATGGTGGAACTAACGCTGTCAGTTGCCCAAAGAAAACCTTGAATCATGTAAGAGCAATTTAATGAGTTGCATGCTTAGTAAGTGTAAACTATACAATACAAAACAAAAGAATAAATCTCAATTTAAGAGTATTAAACAAAACCTTTCGTAGTTAATCTTATTTCATAGGATTCCTATTTACCCTGTGAGCCTTAGCTGAATTAACCAATAATTCCATATAATTTTATAAGTCATAGGTATTATAATCAGTAATACCTTACATTTGCATACATTAGTCAAATCATAACCATATGTAATGTAAACCAAAACATATAAACCAAACCTGTAATTCAATTTATCATAACTTAACAAATTAGCATGATTCCAGATCATATTCATTATCTTAAATCATATCAATATCATAAGATGCATCGTGACGTGTTATTCCATTTACTTTAGTTGTGATTCACTGACCAAGTGTTGCCCCGGGAATCTCACAACATAAGTATCCATAGCTGGTCAGTAAACATATAAGAACGGAATAACGATTAGTCATTTCATATTCATATAATGATCTGTAGATCAATTTGTAACATATAAGATCCGAAGATCAATTTGTAACATATAAGATCCTTAGATTAATCTGTAACATATAAGAATCGTAGTTCTTTCCGTCAAATCATATAGAAACCGTAGGTTTCTTTTGTGAAATTTGCAAACACTGGGACGATGATCACAACGGCCATATTTAAGTCCTGTGGAAATGCAACCGACTCTTAAATGGCTGAAACGTAAACACGTTACGTGATGCATGACAACAGTTGTATTATATACAAAATGGGGGGAACGGGAGGTAGAAATGCATGTACTCCACCCTTATATCAACCGCACACGGATTCGATTGGTCAAATTCCGACATCTAAAAATCCTAGGATTTTTGGTTTAAAATCTCGACAGTCA